>KQ964256.1:0-39912 GCA_001566295.1 Microdochium bolleyi
CTAACCCTAACCCTAACCCTAACCCTAACCCTAACCCTAACCCTAACCCTAACCCTAACCCTAACCCTAACCCTAACCCTAACCCTAACCCTAACTCTCGCCGTCGCTATCGTCTACTCCTAGGCTTGCTATATTAGTCGTTACTCTCTTCGCTATAGTCGTTATACTACTATTCTATTTACTACGCTATAAAGAGCTATCCTCGCCTACAGTACTACCCTACCCTTCGGCCTCGCATCTCTACCGTATCTAGTATCCCTCCTACGCGTTCCGATATTATTTCCCTTCCAAACCTTCTCTCCCTAGGCCCCTGCGCTAGCGTAGTCGGGGTTAGGGTAAGCCCGGGGGTTAGCACCTTAGCCCCCAGCGTTTTTAGTACGGGAACTTAAGCACGTTAGGGTAAGCGGAACTTAAGTACGCCGCCCGCCCGCCCCGCTTTTCCCCCCGCTACACCCAATCACCGCCCGGCACTTAGGCACGCGTGCTCAAGTTCTACCGGGAATAATAGTCAGGGGGGGAGATATTACGGTTACCCAGTATAGGGTTAACCGTGACGGTCGATAGGTTAGATATAATATAGCTCAACCCATATTACGTGATATCCTTAATAGGAGACACGTCAAGTCTAGTATAAATGTCCTTTAATAGGACAAACTCCTCCTTAGAAGAATCAAGCATTATATTACCTCCATTTGGACTGCTTCGCTACACTTAACTACCGGGACGCCATACATGGCTGAACGACGGGGAACCCTAACAGATAGTTAGGTTTGGTCGTTATACTTTTATACTTAGCGTGCCGACGGTTATATATGTCTGTATAACCGGTGGTACTGTACCTATGCCTTATCCTTATTATACTTATATAAGAAACCTATACCGACCCGCCGGATGACCTGCCCTTATACTTAGCCCGATTACATAGCCTGGCTTGTTTATACCTCTCTGCCTAAATAGCCGTCCCCTATTAGTCTTGTCGTTACACTATTAGATAGTGAAAGTAGCGGACGACTGATTCACTTACTTATAGAGAACGTTACGTTATATATAAACTCCGGTGAAACGGGACTAGCTAATATATAATAGAAAAGACTCTAGTATTACCTCTTTACACTACCTTAGCACAGTAGATAAAGAGCGGAGAAACAGTATACTCGAGCGAGTACTAATCCTATACCGAGGCTTAGCAGCCTGCGGTACATGTTAGTAGTACCGCACCGCCCGCAGCAGCATTAGCTACGGAGAGGAGGATACCAGCTCCATTACAAAGCTTACAGCTTAAGGTAGACTTGGAGCAGCTAATGCTGTACGACATCTTACCAGCAATAGACTCGTTGTCATTAGTGCCCGGGCGGGGCAGGTTATACACGGTCATAGAAAGGGACCGTGGAATCCGGGCGTACTTCAGCACCATTAGGTTAGTGATCGGTTCTCGTCGCAGGGCCATTATTTATAGAGTAGGTACCGGTACTTACATAGTCAGTTTTCTGGGCATACTTGTTACAGTTGCCTTTAGCATCCCAACGGACGCAGTAGTCCCACGTTTCTATACGAGAGTCCTTGAAAGGATTCGTCTGCGCTAGCGCCTCAAATGCCGAGGCCATCTTATGCATGAGCTGGACTTTCTTGTCGCCGTAGCAGTTCCACGAGATCGAGCAGCCCGACGGGAGGGAAATCGCGGCCTGGTCGCACCCGTCGGCCTTGTCGTCGAACCTCTTACGCACCGTGCTAATCACAGACGCGGCATTCGTGTTGTATAGATCGACCGTTTCCGCGTTTGTATCCGCCCTGAACTCCCTGCCCTGCTGGCTAGGGGGAGGAGATCCGCCGCCACCGCCGCCACCGCTGCCCGGCTTTACGTACGGCTTGCCCCGGTGGTTGCAGACGTAGGCGCTGGAGCACCACTTGCCATCGGCGAGCTGGAGCACTTTGTCCCAGTGGTACGAATAGCACTTGAGCGGCTTGTGATTCTCGAGCGAGTGCCAGGCATCGCCCGCCGCGTTCGGGTCCTTAATACTGCGGTCGATGTAGACGGACCACTACTCAGAAACGAAGTCAGTTTCTTTCTTTCAAGGCTGCCTCAGGAGTCGACACGAATCAGGTAGTAAGTAGCATACCCTGTCGCCGTTAGGCATGGTCGCGTGGGCGCCGCCCGCCTGGCCCCACGGGTAGTCGCCTGACCATGGAACATTAACCATCATGGAATGCTTATAGGTCTCAAGGCCGTTGCCGGTCCAGACGTCGCCCGAGAAGTAAATCATCTCACGCGACGTGGACCCGCCGTTGGCGCCATACCCGATGCCGCAGTCCGCGAGCACCAAGTTCTCGTACGGCGAGTTCTGCGCCACGGATCCGGGGAGGCAGGCGAGCAGTGGTGCTGCCGCCGCGAGGGCGAGCTTGAATACCATGATTGAAGAGTGGGGAGGTATAATAAGAGTGAGCAAAAAGTGATAAGGAATAATTGGTCCTTGAAGACTGAAGGGCTTTGGACTGCCGTTGCGGTGGGAGGACTCTGAACCACTATGACGAAGGGAATCCGAGCTCTCTTTATACCAGCTCTGGGCTCTATGATCTCCAAGGGTAGTATATCCTTAGCTATGCTCAATACACGCCTAAAGTAATAGAACTACTTGCTAAGTCCGGGAGCTGAGGGCACCGCTACGAACAAACACCCTCCCCCCCCCCCCCCCCCCACTCCTTTAATTGGGCGACGGGGGAACCCGAGGCGGTAAGGCTGACAGTAAGCAGCAGACACCCCGCGGACGTTATAGCAGGGTTTTGGACCCTGAGTCTCAAATGAGCCTGGTAGGCGGATGAATAAATCATTTAGCCACTAATGGAACGAAAAGCAAGGGGCTATAAATAGTCGCTTATTACAATCAACAGACAGCTGAGAATAGGGTCACGTAATACATCCACATAGCCTTTACGGTGAGCCAAGACCTGCGATGCCTAGCATTACGGCGCATGAGACTTAATCGAGAGGAGCGGGACGAGGGTAGGGTAGGGTAGTGGTTGGGAAGATAGAGCGGAGGGACAGAGGAACAAGAATACGCTAGGGCTAGAAAGGTGGATTGGGTCGAGCGAGGAAAAGAAAGAGACTAAGCGGTTCCGGCACTCGCAACCCAGTCGGTTTTTTTCACAGCCTGCCCAACGAGATGGTCTCGGGAAGGCATATAGGCTATTTCGAAGTAAGCAGAGGGCGGCAGGGAGGTGTAGTGGGGGCGTACCGTGCGTCAATCTCATGCGTCCGCGAGAGGCACACTCGTCGGCGGCCCCGGGTGGCACGGTCTTTCCCTGTCTTTCTCATCGGTCAGTCATCCGGGTCCAACACTCATCGACCCATCGATGGATACTCGTAATTGTACACAACCTGTCTTATTCGAACACGCGTATCTTGTACCTTTCGTAGCCCACACAAAGGTGTCTTTTATTCCCGAAGCTGCCTAGTAGCCGGCGCCGACGTCTTGACCCCCCCCCCCCCCCCCCCCACCCCGGCTCCCGCTGTGTGTGCCTATTTTGAAGGCCGAACTCGAAATCGCTGGCGCCGCTAACAGTCTGTTGGCCACGAGGCGCCCGCGCTGTTACCACCGACCACCTCCGCCTAGCAATCGCTCTCCACGAGGCTCACGCTCGCCCCAAGAGCGTGCATTACTCCTGTACAATCTTTGATGGGCGATTGTTTTCCTCTACTGCGCAGTCAATCGCAGCTTCGTTTCGTCCCCGTTGTCCCTGAAGACCACATGTCCCAGAGACACGCCTCCTCGTGCCGTTTACGAGTCGTGACCTAGGGGCATGGTGGTGATAGGCTTCCCTGAAAGCCAGAGGGAAATTGCCCATATTACGCTCTCGTAATCCTCATTCATAACATCCTACAATTTCTTTTGTCACTCTTGCTATCTTCGTTTACGGCCCCGCAACTCGACAGGCCGACACGGCGTGATCCCTCGTTTCGGCATCGCGGCAGCAACTCCTTCGCGCTCTCGAGTTCCTCGCTCGACTCTGATCTTCTCCCATCACAATGGCCACCTCCATATTCTCCAGCACCATCGCATGGCTTATCCCTTCGGGCGAGAAGGGCTGGGCGACCAAAGCCATGTACATGCTTAAGAACGCCGCCAGGGACATCGACCTCAGGCCCTGCTTCGACAGCATCGCCTAGGACGACGACGAAGACGGCGCCCGCCTCTTCGTCACCGATACCGACTCAAATTCCTGCGACGTCGTCCTACCCAAGGTGCGCGGCGTCAGCCGCCGCCACTGTCAGCCACATTACTTTTGACTGGGAAAAGCGGCAGGTCCACCGCGACAGCATCCATGCACGGCACCACTGTCTGGTACGACGTTTACACCCACGGCACCCGCCGCGCCTACACGTGCCTTCTGAGCAGCGGCTTTTCTTACGACTTCCCCTCAGTCGGTGGCAAGATAATTATCGACATCCAGGGCATCCGCCTGCATGGCGCAGTCGTACCCTTTTCAGCCGCAGGTTGACGACTTCATAATGGCCGTGTCGCCCGTCAGCCTACTCCCGCGAGCAACCCGATCCTGTAGGCATCCCAGCGCATTCAGCTCCCCGTGCTGGTCAAGTACGCCGTTGCTGTCGACGAGGACTAGGCCCCGAGGGGGGGGGGGGGGGTTAGTTAAGATTATATCGCATCACACAACGAGCTAGCCGAGCAGGACATCATTCTTCAAGCCAGTAGCTAACAAAAGTAGGCGATACTAACAAATTGAAATTGTATTTATATGCTATGTATTAAAGACCATAATATTGACTATTTAGCCCGGAGATTAGACGATATTCTCCTCCGACGACCATCCCTGCCGTTCGACCCCGTAATTGCTCGCGCCCTTCCGGGGAGGCTGATTTAAGGCATTCTTACTGTATGGTGTTGGTGGTAGAGGCTTTTGGCGCGCAGATGAGCCCATAGAGAAGTTGCTGAGCGAGAATCCATTTCCCTCCCGGGTTCTTGATGAGCGGCTGCGGATCGAGTTTGTAAAGTGTGGGATAGCCATAAGGAGCGGCTTCAAAGTGGGCAAGCTAGCGGTGACGATGGCAGTCATAAGCTCGAGGAGGGACCAGACAACCAGTTCGACGTTATCGACTGTGGTACACGCTATATTAGTTTATAAACCACGGGAGTCTTCCGAGTGGAATGCGTACATGAAGGATCGAATGTTTTTCGATATTGAACGAGGCTCTTAAGTCGAACCAGGCTGGTTACAGTAGAGCTGTAATGAAAAAGAACGTTATTAGTAAGTCTAAATCGCAATAGATCCGGGTGCATACTGTGGGGGACTTACAAAGACCCTATGGCAAACACAAAACCTAGAGTGACCTTAACCCTCGTCTTCATCTTGAGCTTCCGGATCTCGGTGATAGGTAAGAACATAAGGATAAAGTCCTCTATAATACTGAAGACAGCTCCGACGAGAATCACAGCCGAGATGTCAATACAACGGCCGTCAATGTGGCGATTCCAGGCAGCCGGGATGGGGTTGCACTGGAAGACAACAGCAAAGACAAAGGCAAGGCCGTGTAGGATAACAAAGGCGGAAGTAATCTTAACTGTCGTCTGGAACCATGCTGTCGGGAATAGGCGGTTATAGAGGAGCAGAATTGACAATTTAACAAGGACCTGGACGAAGACGTAGACGATCTGAGAGACGTAAAACAGCTATAAGAGGATACCATGTTAGTAAATATGTGTTTGTTTTGTCCGCTTAGAGAGGAGCTGCTTACTATGAGTAATATCTCCTCGTTCTCTAGGCCGACATCCCAGAAGTGGAGGCCAAGTCCGTGTCCGGCGCCTATAATCGTAACAGTGTCAGTCTCAATGGCCCGGAGTGCTAGGCAGAGCTCATATTGGGGTCGACATACTAACGAATTCCACTGCGGCCAAAGCTACCAGTGCAATCTTGACCATACGGTGTATATAATTAGTTTTTGTGTCGCCAACTAAAACAGCCTAAGGAGGGAAAGGGCTCAGCTTACCAGGGCGCCTAGACATGTCCAATCATCGATGCCGAGGTCGTAGGTTCTAAAGTAGGTCGTCGCTAATCGGAGGAGTACGATTGGTATAGACACTGCAAGTGTAGCAATGGCGGAAGCCTTAACCAGGTCGACGCGCGATTCCCGAGGGTAGCCTTTGCACAGTCCCTGGAGGACAATAACCGAATCTGTTATCGGACAGAGTAGATCAGCCACTATGTTCCGTACTTAAAGTCTAGGATTGGGGCGTGGTGGCGTGAGTCCGGACCTAATTGCTGCTGGAACGGGCACGAGGTCTGGACGATTGTCGACAATCGTGACATGACATCGGTCGATGTACATATGCAGTCGGCCAGCAACTTGGCATCTGTCAACGGACACTTTGCCTCGGCGATAACTTTGATCGTGGGACCTGACTTGAGAGATGTCAGCCGATGCAAGAGGAGGAACATGAATGTAAATGGCCAAAACTAAGAAGTAGACAGGAGCCGCCACTAACTGAGCACACGGGGATCGCGGATATTAGGTCTGTCACGCTGAGTTTGCTGAATTGTTGGGCTGTGGCGTCTATCGCGCATGCCCAGAGCATGACCAAGGCCGTGAGGAGAGACTGTAGAGAACGCATGTTGTGTAAGCCGTCTTGTCGATGACACGTACTGCTGACAGATTTGCCAGGTCGACCGCAAGAGGAGTACCAGCTCTCGTGACAAGAGGCGTGATCGTGCAAACCGTTAGAGGGCCATGCATCGACGGGCAAGAGGGGGAAAGGGGGTTGAGCCGCGGGAGAGGGGTTGTGCGACACATAAATGCGCCGAGGAAGCAACTCTTGCGAAGGCAATACGCCGAGGGATCAACGCCTGCAAGGAAGACCAACGCCGCCAGGGGTAGCAGCGAGGTTCGGGCCTGGGTCACAACTTCAGACTAGCCTCGTAAGCCCTCGTAAGCCGCCACGCGAACCCGAAAGCCTTGCGAGGGTTGGTTACGACCTGAGTGGGCTACACGAGTCGCTGCCGTCGCTAGAACAAGGGTTTGCTGACTTAGGCCAGTCGGCTATCCTGCTTGCCCGGATCCGACCGGCGGCTTGTTGATCACCGGAATGCCTAGAGCTGTGCTAGCACAGCATAGAAGGTCACGATAAGCGAGCGGCGAGTGTCCGAGGCGCCCTCCGTGGTAACTGCGACGTACCCCTCACTTGCCTCAGGGGTTCTCCTGCCGGGTGCTTCTCGGCAAAGACCCCGAGCGGCAGGTCCCTTCTTCCTGGCTCCGGAGGTCTCTGTGTGCCATAGTGACCATTCGAGCCCCGCGAACGTGTTTCTCATTCAGGCAGGTGCCGGCAAGCTGGACACCTCACGTGGCTTTCAATGGTAATGCAAGAGGCATAGGAGGTATCCCAATGTGCCGGCCACCAGATTCGGCCCTGGGTTGCATCTCTACCTCGTGGAGGGACAGGCATTATTTCGACTACCCCAAGATTTCCTTGGCGAAGCGCGACCATGGCCTGATGTTCCGACGAATCAGCACCACTTATTCGGCCTGAAACGCAACAGTAAGCCGCCTGGAACGGGGCCCCGGCTTGACTATTTATTAATGGCGCGGCGTCGCCAATGTCCGTCATGCCAGCGCACCACAATTGCGCCATTTAAAATTTCGTCAGTAGTGATGAGACTTATAATGGCCAGTACTATCGGCCGAGAGCTGGCACCGCAAAGCCAGGCTGCGATTGGCGCTGCGGCAAGGTCGCGACGGCCCAGACCAAAGTATCTCCACCCTAAGCACCCGATTCTAACACAGGAACGCTTACGTATCCCGAAACTCCAATTCTGTAATATTATGTAAAACCAGAAGCAGAGGTCTCGAACACGCACGGCACTCCCCAAGTGCCACAGCCCCTTACAGTCGATACAGACATAGCTTCGATCAGGGGAACAAGGGCACCCCCACCACGCGAGTCGTCTCGGGAGACGCCCGAATGCATATCCTTCCCCAGGTCGCCGAGATGACTACCCTTAGGTCAAAGGGAGTTATGCCCGAGAAGCTTCTTCCTCCACGAAACCAATTGGGGTCCACCATCCACGTGTCACAGTCGTGTCACAAGTAGCCACCAAGGCGAAATGGGAGTACTCCACACGAGGCAGAGATTTGTACTAAGACGGCTGCGACAGGCTGTTCTGGAACGCCGTGCAGCTTCCGAATTTCGCGCCTGCAATCGGATGACCAGGATGACCTTGCTCCCTTGGACGGGCATTTGCTGCACAGGACCCCGTTGAATGCGAATAAGCACCCGGCTTGACCTCTATTATAGGACAACTTTTACATCTGAAAGTTGAAGTGGCCCAGACCTTGCCCAGACCCGCTGCGGCCCCGAGAAACGAGTCACTCCAACTGATCTTGGACGAATGAGGCGGCACGATGGGAGGAGCATCGATGCAGATCTGGAGCACACCCGGGCAAAGATCAGACAGGGCGGCGCTGCGCTGCGAGCCAAGTCCGCAGTGCTGTGGGTGGCCATGCAGCCCCGATGGCACAGGAGCCGGGGCATGCGCCTGACGGCAGCAACGGCGGCACCGCCCCACACCGATAAGATGCACATCGCAGCTACAGGCTCGGGACAGGCCGATGGTCTAAGAGCCGCTGTAGGCGGTGTAACAATATCTCTCTTGGAGATGCTTGCAGTTCCAATGTTGGCGCTTGAGATCGAGGTCGACAAGGTCAGGGTCGGGGACGGGGAAGTGGTCGACATAACATATGACGGGTTGGTGAGTGTAGCTGACGGGAAAGCCGGTGGTTGGCCAGACGCTACGACTATCCCTGGCAGTCCTGACTGCCCATTGACTTGCCCGAGTATCACATGGGTGCCAACTAGGCACAGGGAGCGTAGATAGATATCCGCGTGTGCCGAGCCTGCACCGTCGGGGTTGCGCGGACTGTATGCAACGCTACAATCCGTTCTGAAGCGCTCGTCACACAGTCGCCACTCGCAGCAGTCATGCGTGTTAGTTGCGGATTGAAACACGATCGTCAGTCCGCGGATGGGCATGGGTTCAAAGAGGCAGTCTATACATGCCGCTCAGGGTAGAACAAGTCCCGTCCGTGCCCCTGGTCGGCTATGATGCTGGCAGTTGATTCCTTCTCGATCCATCCCGATGCGCATCGAGCGGGGATTCCAGGGCCAATAGACACCTCTGTTAACCCGTCCATCGATTGGTCAACCACGGCCGTCCCACTTCTGTATGGCTTGATTATTGCGCAGACCACCCTCTCCCGCTTGAAGGTGGCGCGACCAGTACAACAACGCTAATCAGGTTTGCGGGCGACTTTAATGCGAAACTGTTAGCACACGATGTAAAAAACCGGGGGAGTCGTGCCACCTTCAAGCGGGAGAGGGTGGCAGACCAAACGCCTGCGAGCCTGTCCGCTTCATCTAGAGCGGTACCCCGGTATTTTCAATGAGCAGTAGCGCCAGCCTGAATTGATACGGTGGCTGAGGCACCATGGCCGATACCTGCAGGTAATCAATCTTTTGTTCGAGAATGTGATTAACAGCCACCTGCACGTGGTTCAGTCTAGCTAGTCTACGGCCTTGAAGCCTGCGAGCCTGGTCACTCTCACCACGCCAATACCCTGGCACCCTCGATGAGCTAACACCAGCTCGGCATTCGTAACTCCTTCAGCCCATGGGCACCGCTCCGGAACTGGTTGCAGGGCCTCATGGCATGGCTGTGGCAGAAGACTGTTGAGTTCTGGGGCCGGTCCTGCAGCTACGTGCGCGAGGCTTTTGTCCACGATTACAGCAACGTGTCTTCTTCCGATTGCCGAACGCCGCGGCCTCGTCAAAGTCGAGATTCAGGCGCAATGTTATGCGTCATAATTGATTCTTGGTATGGCGGCTTCTCCGCATCGTGTTGAAGTTATCGATTGGATCAGCAGCCCTGGAGATCGCCGTCGACGTCGTGAAAATCCCGGGAGTAACAGTGCTACGGGTGCTACAAGACTGTGCGGAAGCACTGGGTGACTCCGTCGGCGCTGAATTGCACGCGTCGGGCCGACGACGGCACTGTGCCCTGCCTTCGCTGCTCCTCAGCACAAGGTCCGGTAGCCCCTGTTATCCGCATTTTCATCGCAGCTTCCAACCATAGAGATGACCATGTCCCCATATGCACAGCGCCGCTTGTCGTCGGCCTCGCCACCCGAGTCCCCGACCTCGGCAGGACCCGACGACACTGACGGCGACGTCCGGCCACCCAAGCGGCTGCGGACCCGGGCGTGTCTCCGCTGCCGGCGCCGCAAGGCAAGTAGACACGCTCGCTCTCCTCCGTCCGGTCCTTGATCCCTCTTGCGCTGCTGACCAGGGCCATGTGTGCAGCAACGATGCGACCACAATCGGCCCTGCCAGAACTGTGCGAGGGCGGGCGAGCTCTGCTCGGCCGACTCATCTGCCCGACTGCCGGGCCCCAGGCCGCCGCCAACGACTTTATCCGGATCAGAACCTTTCATGACTGCGTCGGCGGTCCTCAGACCCCCCTCTCGCCGGGCTGAGGATGGCGACCCCGGCCCAGAGACGAGCTCAGGCGCGCTGAGCCGGCTCGCAGATCTTGCCGCCATCGAGGCACGCATCTCCCATCTCGAACACTCGACCCTCTCCCCGGCGTCAGCGGCCCAGCCGCTGGTGGCTACACCACAGCCCAGCGTCGTGGCGGCTGCTGTCCACGCTTCGACTGCTACTTCAGTGCCACATTCCCTGAGCCTGCCCGCGGCCGCCTTGCTCGGGACCTTTGCCGCGCCGTTGCTGATTCGGGACCATCACAGTGCGCCGGCCGCGACCGTGGAGCCGGAACCGGACGAGCCGGGGCTCGATCTGGACCGCGAGACGCACGAGACCCTGTTGCGGACGTACGAGGCGAAGGTGCAGTGGCGGTATCCTTTTCTGCGGCTGCACCGCCTGCGTACGGGCAGTCACAGCAGCCGGAGGAGGCCATGGGAGCCTGGAGCGGCCTTCTTCACAGCCATGGTCTACTCGATCAGCCTGCTCGTTGACAAGGCTCTGGCCAACCTAGGCGGCACCGCGGCGGGCCTTCACGACGAGTACTACCGCCTTGCTGTCACACGCCACCTCGCCACCGTCCTTGAGCAAACGGACCGCCTGCTGCATGTCCAGGCGTATCTCGTGCTCGCCATGCACGCCGTCTACTCGCCCTCCACCGAGCGCATCATTACGCTCGCGTCCGCCGCGATGCGTGCCTGCGTCATGGCTCAACTCCACTGTGCAGCCGCCGAGCCGGAGCCGTCCGACGTCGCCGCCCGGGTCCGCATCCAGATGCGCCGCCGCGTCTTCTGGTGTGCCTACAAACTCGATCGTACCGTCGGCGCCACGTTCCACCTGCCGTGTGCCGTCTCGGACTCCCACATCACCGTCCGCCTCTATGCCAACGTCGACGACGCCGACCTCGAGCAGCACTGCAGCCGGGCCACTGCAAGTATTGGGGACGGCGGCGAGCTCCGGGGCGTCGACCGGCTCACCAATGTCTCGGCGGCGCTCCACGTCGTCTACTGCCGCCAGATCCAGAGCGAGATTCTGAACTTCACGCTGCACCGCAACCACGCCGCCCACCACAGTCACGACGACCGCTGGAGGCTCCGCGTACTCGACAAGCTGGACCGCTGGCGGGTGCTGTGGCAGCGCTACGAGCAACCCGGAAGCAGCACTAACACCAGCGGCACAAGCAATTGGGACTGGATCGACATGGTCTACAGCTACAGCTTGGGGATGCTGTACAGGCCCACCAAGGCGTCCGTGTTCGACTCGGCCGGCGCGTGGACCGTCAAGGCCAGTGTCCAGGCGCTGCTCATCTTCCGACGCTTCCACCGCGACACAGCCAACACGACGGAGCTTTGGCTGGGACTTGTTACGCAGTTCAAGTGCGGCGTCGCCCTGCTGTACACCTTCTTCGCCACGCCTCCCGCTCTGCGTCCGCCGGTCTTTGAGCACCCAGACGTCCCCGAGGCCGTCCGCGCCTGCAGCATCACCCTCACCCTGATTGGGGAGCGCTGGCCACAGTCCCGCTGCCTCCGGGACACGTTTGATTTGCTCGCCCGCGAGGTGCCTCTGACCGAGCACGCTTTTGCTCAGCATTACTCCACCTCCTCCACCGCGGGCCCAATGGCCCCCTCCTCGACGCCGGCCCGTCCTCGCGTCCGGGACGAGTCCCGCCGCGCCCTCCTTGAGCTTCTGGTAGACCTCGAGCACATTGTCGTGCACCGCGACACGCTGCGCATGATCCGCGAGATGGCGACCGAGGAGTTCCCTGTGTATCATCAGGACGCGGCGGTGGCGGCGGCGGCAGGGTCCATGAGTTCTGTTCCCGGCGGTGTCGATTCGATGGCTGCTGATGGAGATGGCCCGGGCCGCGGCGGTGGCGGGATGGCTACAGTGTCACGCGCAGCGGCACGCGGGTCCGCAGCACACGGAGCAACAATGGGAGGTGGTGGAGTAGTAGATAGGAGGACAGAAACACAGCAACCACGAACACAGGATCAAGAGCTGGAAGTCCCCGAGCACTTTTTCCAACCGGCAACCCCGTCGGGGTTGTATTTTGACGGGCTGGGACTGGCAGACGAGAGCCTGGCCGAGACTGGCATCGAGTACCCGACGTATCTCGACACGTTTGACTTTTCCGATCCCTTCAGGTTGTAGCGGAAGTCACAAAGGGCGATTACTCGGCTTCAGCCACCACCCCGTCCTGCAGCGGTGACTTGTCCAAAGTCTACCGCGGATCACTTTCCTGGGAGACGTTGCTCGACCAGATTTCGGGCTGTGCTGCATAAACTGAGATAGGCACTCTGTGCAATGACGGGACCAGCACCCACTGCTGGACACAAAAACCCTGTTAATCAGGCTATATATCCAATGATACGCCATGATGAATTGACCCTAGGTGTTTGCAGTTCTTCGGAGAGACATCAAGGACTTCGGTTGACCACTATGTGATTAATCGTTCTTCGCATCTGGAAACCCCGCACCCTCCAATCAACCACGCCAGCATATGTCCCGACCAGCCGCGACATCAAAAAATGCATCAGCCAGCGTTCCACTACGTGCCGACGCGGGATGGCCATTCCGACCCTTGGGCACCGCGGCGATTGCCGGTCCTGCGACCTCGCGGTTGTAATAGCCCATGCCCCCGCAAACAAAGTCAGCCGCTGACTGCCGCGCATACAAGCTGGGCCCTTGGGCTGCCCATACGGGTTGGAATTGCCACACGACGCCCATTTTGGCGAGTTCCGTATGGAAGGCCGACGAGTCCATCTCCTCAACTGTGTAACCCCCCGTCCCAAAGTCGTAGGCGCCCGTGAAGCCGAACGCAAAGAGCCGGTTGGGGAACACGGCGCGGATGGCCGTATGGAAGTCTTGCATGGCTTGCTTGTCTGTTGTTTGGGAATGGCTTTTGTTAGCTATATTTTTCATGGTGGAAGTTGCAATCATCAACATTACCGGGAATTTGTGTGGGAAGTTTGCCTTTGGAGGAGAGGGACATGCGAATACATGGATGTTGCGGCACAAGACGAATAGAAGAACTTACTAGGCTTATCTGCATCGATATTAAGATGTCAGCACGTGCCCAGAAATACCAAGTCCAGCAATGAATGCGCCGCCACTATCGCGTATGAGATTGCCCGGAGTGGCAGAAAACTTACCTTGACGACTCCATGATAGATCACCCAGCGGTGCGGCGACCAGGCACCGGTCCACCACGGCCCTCAGCGACCACTGCCACATGTACTGTCCCAGAGGTGTCCTGGGAAGCTCCCAGTCGAACACGACAGGCCGGCCAAGAACCTCGGTCGCCAATGCCTGCCGCTCCCGCAACGCCACGTCCACCCGGCCACCGAGCTTCTCAAGGTAGGCCTGGTACCGCTCCTTGGTCGCGGCGGCGTCCCGGACCGCCTCGTCAAACGTCTTCAGTCCCGCTGCAGCCTTCCACTCCGCCTTACTGGTCGTGTAGTCCTTGCCCTGGCGGTGCGCCTCTGTAATAACCTGCGCAAAAGGCGCCACGTCCTTGGTCGCGCCGAGGACATATGCGTGGTCCCGCGAATCTGCTACGCTATATACTCACAGCAAGCCTCGTCATTAGCAACAACATGGAGGTTTTTTTTAAGGCGAGAGACTTCCAGCCACAGAGAAGGCACGACTGGGACTTTCTAGATCGACGTACCTGGTGATGAACTCGGCATGGTCGCTATCGCAACGACAAAGGAGCATCGTGTCGACTCTGCAGCAAGCGACGGTCAGTTAGTGGTATGGGAATGTCTGGGATTCAGATCTTGTGACTGGACAAATGCTTTATACATACCCCATGATGTCAAAGGTCATCCGCACAGCAGTGAGCCGGGTCAGATATTCCGAAGTAGGCACGATAGTCCGCCCCTCTCCGTTGGTGAACTTCTTGAGCCCCAAGGCGAGATCGTCAATGTGTACCATTGCCACTCCGGCCTCGACAAAGTTGCGGGCCAGCTTCATACAGCCCGTGAGCGTACCGAAGCCCATGTCCGCGTCGGCGACGATCGGGGCCAAGTAGTCTATGCACTCGAGGTGCTCGCGCTCCGCTTTGGGCACCCGCATGCGTATCTGGTGCTGCCGCTGGTCCTGGAACAGCTGCATGTTGAAGATGCGGCGGACAATGGACGGAACCAGGTCGGCCGGGTAGTCGGCATGGTCATCTCCTGGGAACAACGCCTGGGCGTATCCGGCCAATCCTCCAGAGACATAAACGGTTCGCACTATTGATCAGAGGCGTGTGAGTAATTGGACGCTGTGTCGGTGCCACTGCTCGAGTGAAACCTTGGCTCTTTGAGGTGGTCGCTTACTGCTAGCAATCAGCTCCTTGGCTATCAAGGGGTCTGTGGTGCCGTATGTCAACTCGTACGTGCCCTTGGCATTATGTTCCTGAAGCATGTGCCATAGCTTGAGCCCTTGTGCACTCGATGGATACACAGTCTTGGTTCCGATGTTGCGCAGTGCGGCAATGGACTCGGCCGAATATGGTCTAAGCAGGAAATGCACAGTCTCTAGTGTTAGAGGAGTCGATCTTTAACACAATCGTGGCTAACGACAATGCATCAACGGCCATTTTCACGAACCTTTTTATGTCTTTCTGGCGGTCTGTCTGCCACCAGGCTTGGATTTGTTGGACTTCGGCTTTGAAGGCCGCTTCCTCAGCATCCAGGCTGTTCCATTTGTTTGCCATTGTCAAAAGTCCACGGGCAGTAGATGCTGTCGACGTAGTAATGATCAGATAGTACAATTTCCGATAATGCGATGATATGGTTATCTTGGCAAAGATAATGCCAAGTGTACGGGACGAAATCCATATGTCCAGTCAATTGCGGGGTTGTCGTGACACTGTTATCCGTGCACCGAGTGACCGATTGTGGTCTGTCGGGCTCATCAGCCGTCGGAGCCCAGACCTGGACTGCGACCGAGGCCAAGGTTCAGCTTGGCTTATCCGGAAGGGCAAGATTGGGCAGATCAGTCATACCTTTGACGGTAGCCAAACCTTACTCCCGACTCATCGGCCCGACGGATCGGAGATGCGCTGATACCCATCGGCGTCGGACACCACGCCTGTCGGCCTTGTCAGATTAAATCCGCCTGCTCACCAACTCATTTGCGCCTTCGGCACATAGAGCCACTGGTACCTCTTGACGATAAAGACAACTGTTCGGATACTCGGATATAATTCGCCTCTTTGGAAGAGGCTCTCCGACTTCCGAAATGGTTGAGATCCCTATCTTTGGCGTCCTGCTCTTCAACATCCCCACGACTCATCTTGGCACCATTGAATGATCCCCGATTCGCAAAAACGCCAAGTTAAATTTGCACCCCAGACTAACCGGTGAAATCACCACCATGCTTGCTCCCGACCAGCTAATCGAATCTGCCGATGGGGCGCGTCGCGTGATTGCGAGCGAGACCGCCCGCCTGCGCAGCGAGCTAGAGAATGTCAGCCTCGATATTCACGCGCATCCAGAGTTGTGCTACGAGGAAGTGTTTGCACACGACACCATCTGCAAGTTCCTCGAGGCCAACGGCTTCGCGGTCCAGCGCGGGGCATACGACATCCCAACATGTTTCGAGGCGGAGACCGGTACCGGCGACGAGATTGTCATCTTATGCGCCGAGTATGATGCTCTCCCGGGCATCGGCCACGCCTGCGGGCACAATCTAATCGCCCTCTCGAGTATCACTGGCTTCGTCGCCGCAGCACGGGCCGCCGTCGAGCTTGGCTTTGCCGGCAGGATCCGGCTGCTGGGCACGCCAGCCGAGGAGGGCGGTGCCGGCAAGGTCAAGCTGCTAGAAGCCGGCGCGTTTGAGGGAGCCACGGCAGCACTCATGTCGCATCCGACGAGCATGAACCGCATCGCCGAGGTGGATGGTCTCGCAGGTGCGGCCGGGCTCGTGACCATTGCCGCCTCCATGGTCAAGACAGAGTTTACGGGCCGCACCGCCCACGCCGGTGCGACGCCGTGGCAGGGCCTCAACGCCCTCGATGCCGCGGTAAGTGCCTATACCAGCATCTCGATGCTCCGGCAGCAGATCAAGCCCACGGATCGCATCCACGGCGTCATCACCAACGGTGGCGTCGTTCCAAACGTCATCCCAGACAAGACTAGCATGATCTATGGCGTCCGCAGTAGGTCAGCGGCAGGTCTCAACGACTTGGTGCGCAGGGTCAAGAACTGTTTCGAAGCTGCGGCTACTGCCACAGACTGCAAGGTCAAGACCGAAACGTACGTTCCCCTTAGCTTCCTTTATGCCTGAAACCCGAGTACATCCGGGCGTTTACCATGTTCCGCAAATAATTGTGATAATCTGGCCACAGTGAGCTCTTTTACGCGGACCAAATCCTCAACTCGGCGCTCTGCGGCGCCTTTACCGAAGAGATGGCCCTTCTAGGTGACAAGTTCCTTCCCATGGCCAAAGAGACCGTTTCCGCGTCCACTGATATGGGTAAGAATTCCAATCCCTTCCAGCCAGTCAAAATGCTGATCCTTCCTGCTACAACAGGCAACGTCTCGCATGTATTACCGTCCTTCCACTGTTCATACGGTATCGAATCGGGCAGTGCATCGAACCACACCGCCGGCTTCACCGTCGCCGCAGCGACGCCAGATGCTTTGTATCGAGCAGTCAGGGTTGGCCAGGGATTGGCCATGCTGACTGTGCGGTTGTTAATTGACAGCGCATTCAGACGAAGCGTGCAGACTGCTTTTGAAAGCACCAAGTAGGATTGAATTCTCCAGTTTCCAGAACGAATAGACATGGACTTTGTCCGTTGCATACCTGACTATTGGGGTTGCGTGAGAATATTCGTTTTCTTTGAATCAATGAGTTTTTCCCTCGCGTAGTGCAATCGACGAACAGAGTCCTACACCCACATTTTGCCGAGACCCATGCAGTACCCGCTGCGTGCCTGTAGAATGGTGACCAACCATGGCCTCCATCCCCTGTCTTCGCTCACAAAGACAGAATTTACCTGCCGCTTGCCTTGAACATTGTGCTCATATGGCTGCTTGGCAGGTGTCAAGAGCTGACCTGCTGCCAATCCTTTACTCTGCTTGTCGTGACCTACGGTAGCCTCCTCAGTTGGACGGAACGTTCGAAACGAGGATAAAGCAATCATGAGAGCTCAAAATTCAAACCACATGAATAATCCTTCATCAAGCTTTGAGATAAACGGTATCGAAACGCATCGTTCAAGCAACGACCTGATTCCGTAAAGTGTAGACAATATCAAAGATTCTTCATTTCTGACTCGCTATGCTATGCTGCATGTAGTCCAGCTGTTTCATTTTCTCACAAAATGGCGGATATATCCTTCATGCTGGTCACTTGCCTTGACATACCATCTGCAAGCATCGAAATGTCGCGACCAGCCATGGTAAATCTAGTGCATTCCACAGGGTTAGCGACAATATTCTTGCTTCAGATATCACAACAAAATTTTGCCATGGGAATTGACATACCGAATGTTGGAGTATAGCTTAGCGAAATACTGAATCAAATCCGGTCTCATCTCCATGCCTCCAAGGCCAACAAAGACACAGTTCCCGTCTATGCTCGCTTTCTGCGCTGCTCTAGCAATCTTTTCGATGGCTTCGTGGAATTCGGTGGCGTCGTAATTGCCGACCATACCCAATCTAACAATTGCAGAGTCAAATGTTAGCGAACGCTACCTGGAGGCATCAGGACATGGTGGTACGTACTCTACACTTAAATCTGCGCACCCGATGAGGAGAGCGTCAACGCCCGGGACAGCTGCAATGGCTCTGCGGAAGTATCTTATGTCAACATCGGACACGGTCGAGGCCCGGCTCCCGAAGACCTGGTCGGGATACAGAAACACTCACTCCACGTTTGCCAATCCTTCTCTTGTCTCAATCATGGGCAGGATCTGTACAGCATCATTTACCACGTCCGAAACGACTTGGTAGGGGATGTGTGACGCGTATTGCATCATGGCCTGTACCATAGTCAATGAGCGCCGACCCTGGAGTTGCGCGGCGAGTGTATGGTCAGCTGCTGTTGCCAGTTGATTCGAAGGATATTCCCATTGAGCTTACCAGTGGCGGGTATTTTGCTGCATTTACACATCTCTGCGCCTCCTCGACCGTGTTGACATGTGGCACGATGATGGCCTGGGCTCCAGCATCGAGACACCTAGATATCCACTGTGCCTCGCCGGTCGGCACAACGACCATCGGGGTGATCCTGGCAGTCATTACTGTTAGTAAGGTCCTGTCCGACTCCCGGACTGTTCGTCGCAGGATCAACAAGAAACGCAGCTGCTTACCCGACATTGAGACAGGACACGGATATGTCCCTCACGGCATCGATGCCCATGGGCGTGTGCTCGAGGTTCATTAGGATGGCCGAATAGCCCGCCCGCCTGGCGATGAGGGGAATCTCGACGGAAAAGCAGACACGGAGGCCGAATGAAGTCGCCAGCTTGTTGTCCAGCATCGTCTGTTTGACAAGATTGTCGCGGCACAGTGCACGTGCCTCGGCTCGCACATCCTTCTCGTCGGCGCAAGATCCCATGATTGCGAAGTATTGGTGAGACGCTGTTATCTGGTGTTGACTTGCTCCAGATCCATGGATTGCATAGCCTTTCATGCTGTGCTTGGTGGGCGTGTGCAGCGTGTATGCGAGTTACCTGTGTATGGGCAAAATGAGGACTCATGGTGTGCTCATTCCGGGAACGCAGATAATCTGGCGGTCATTGTGGCTCCGACACTGTTGCCCGACGGCCCCGAAAAAGCGGTCCGATCGGCTTGTCGGATCGGAGAAGCTGGCTTATCATTGGTTGACTACATCGCTAAAGCTGACAGGCACCCTTATCTGGTGTATCTTAGGAGCTAGCAATGAGACGGCGCACGACTCGTGAGTCCGCGGGGAACAACGCTAAGGAAACCACCTCAGCCGCCGAGGGTAGACGCAGGGGCATCGACAACAACATATAACATGGTCCGGGAAGCGTTGAGCCTTTATTGTGATGGCATGCTCCACGGCGCAGGCTTCCATCTCTGCTGACCTGAGAACACAAAAGCAATCGTCATGGACAAGAAAGACACCACCATGCCCCAGATCGCGGTAACTCCCAGCTTCGCCGCCGAAGAGATGCCAACGCAGAAGATCTCCACTGGCAAGCGGCTTCTCTACCATCTTTGGGACAATGATCAGCATCTGAAGAGCCCGGAGGAGCGCAAGCTCGTACGCAAGCTCGACTTTGGCATCCTCATCTGCGCGACGCTCGGCTGGGTTCGTAGCCCCGTCTGACAGTCAAGACAGTATCGCGGACAGACAATGCTAACAACTTCGGCACAGTGGATGAAATATATCGACCAAAACAACATCGTCAATGCCTGTCAGTCGTGTCGCTGTTTGCTGATCACGGTCAGATACCTGACTAACCTTACATGTTCATCTAGACGTCAGCGGTATGAAGGAGGACCTCAACATCCAGGCCAACGAGTACACCTACATGCTGAGTAAGTTGTGCCTTTGCGTCCTCTTTGTCAACGATGTTTAGCGCTAACAAGGCGATTCAACAACAGTGTGCTATACCATCGCATTTGCCATCATGCAGATCCCCTCCAATGCCATTGCTCTCAAGATCCGCCCGCGTGTCTGCATCGTGGTGTGCGAGCTGGGCTGGACTGCCTTTACGTGCGTGACACGCCCGCTTCTCTATACTGATTATGAGAGCTGTGTCCCTATCTGACGCGTCTTCCATTGCTTCCGCACAGGTTCGCACAGGCAGCCGCCACCTCTGCCAATCAGATGTACGCATTCCGCTTCATGGTCGGATTCTTCGAGTCCGGATTCTCGCCGATCATCATTTTCCTCCTCGGCTCGTGGTACAACAAGGCAGAACTGGCCAAGAGAATGGCTATCTGGCACATTACCGGTTTCTTTGGAGCTGCCACTTCTGGCTTCCTCCAGGCCGCTATACACCAGACTCTCAACGGTCGCCTGGGCCTTGCCGGATGGCGCTGGCTGTATATCAGTGGGTACCCTGTTAAAGGACATGCCTCGCTCGCTCGCTGTATTCTCAAAACCACTAACGCCTACTCTCTTTCTCGCTAGTCTGCGGTTGCATGTCCCTGCCGGTTGCGCTCTCCGTTTGGTTCCTTCTGCCTGACCTCCCGCACAACACTAAAGCCTGGTACATCACGGAGGAGGAGAAGCAGATTGCCCTTCGGCGTTCCGCGCTTCAGGGGAAGGCTCCAGTCACAGGCAAGCTGGACTTGGCTCTGGCCAAGCGCATGTTTACCAGCTGGCGTTGGTGGGTCCTATGCATTACCTACATCTTCGTAAGTGTTCCCTGAGGCTGTTTTCGTTCCACTGTTCCTCTCGCTGACTTTTGCTACCTGCAGTATGGAAATTCTTGCCAAGGCGCATCCTACTTCGCCATCTATCTCGGTACGTACTCTGTCTCGTCCCTCTTCTCGAGTTAAGTCGTAGACCCATTCGAAATGCTAACAATCACCCAGGAAACAATGGCTACAGCGTCACCCAGCGCAACATTATCCCTGGCTGTGCCAACCTTGTTTCCATGGTCACCGATTTCACCTGGAGTTTCATGTCTGATTATACCCAGAATCGTGTCTGGTGGATGGTCGGTCCCATTGTAAGTCGAACAGCCGGCGTCAACAAATATTCAGCGCTCGCCCTTCGTATAGTACTGACTTGGAACTTTGCGTTAGATGTGCACGACCGTCGTGGGCTCGGCCATCTTGACGGCATGGCCAGCCACTGATGCCGTTCGTGTGTTTGCCTTCTTCCTCCTGGCCAGTGGCTTTGTCACGGGCATTACCTGGGTCAGTATACTCCCCGAAACATGGATTTGGAAGCAGTAAACCCGAAAAGTAAAACACATACTGACACTACCCCTCCAGACCTGGGCCAATGAAATCAACGTTGGAAACGCCGAAGAGCGCGCCCTCACGATTTCGAGCATGAACGGTCTCTTTTACGCCACAAACTCTTTCCTCCCGATCCTCATCTTCCCGCAGACAATGGCTCCCAAGTTCCAGCGCGGTTTCCCGTCACTGCTGGCCTTCGCTCTCTGCGCATGCGGTTTGATGAGTGAGTGCCGTCCCAACACCAAGCCCTCGCCGCAAAATCCTTCTTCCCTTTCGGACTCGCTGACACATGTGTGTACACAACAGTTTTCGCCGACTTCCTACACAAGCGACAATTGCGCCAAGATGCCGAGGCTAGCAGCCACGAGATCCCTGCCGAGGTCGCAGGCAGCGTTGGAGAGGAGGAGCCGGAGAAGAAGAACTGATTGTCTGGTCGCAACATTGCCCGCCCGTTCCGACACGGTCCGTCTGTATAATTCGATTAGACCTCGTTGGCACAACGCGGCTTCAAGGGAAGTGCTTGCAATGCGCTACACGAAGAAGAAGCCGAGCTGGATTTGATCACAGTCCGAGTTTATGCACCATTTGTCACCAGCAGCGCCAATGGGCGGAAACATCCTTGGCCATGTGGGTTTACCGAATGCTTAGGACGACCCAGAAATTGCACTGCTCTCGTGCTTGAGTAAACTTCTTCTCTGCAACAGTAGAGTTACCATTGAATGCATTAACAATAAACTTCCATACATTTAGTGGTTGTAGGAAGAGGCAGCCTTGCCCCAGGAGGCCAGCACTGCGCCCCTAAAGTTGGAATACACGACTAAGTCCTTGTAGAACGTGCAGTTGCCCTGGTTGAGCATGCCACTCGCCTCTATCAGCCGAGAAGCCACGTGTAGTCATTAGAAACCCGCATCGCCTTTCTCGAGTCACTCTTGAAGCAGTCTTGCCTTGAAGTTTTCACGGAGCACCTTTCTTCGCGACGGCAATTCACTGGTCACTCAACGCAAGCACAAAGGACGACTGCAGGCCAGACCAAAGCCACATTCACACATGTCACAGCAATATCCCTAGGGAGATGAAACCACGTGTTGGCTCTGCAGAGACCAAGGAGTACTTGTAAGATCTTTCAACCGAAGTTGCCCTACGGTAAAGAGATTTCAAAGTAGCTATTATACGAGTGCCGAATTGTAGTATAGAGTGTCTGAACCCTCAAAGCATTACACCACCATCTTCCTCATCACTATCGTCATCATCTTGACTCTGACTTTGCTCCAAACTCTGGCGACTCAGCATATCGGCCAGAAAAAGGTCATCAGACGCTGCATGCCTGATGCCGACCGCGCCGATGAGCGGATGACCCGAGGGTATGCTAGCCACGCCGTCTTCGGCCATAGCCCTGTGCGCCTTCTGGGTGAAGTACAATTCCACCGTTGGGAACGAGCTAGAGTCGTCAGGCTTACCTCGGGGCAGCTTGCTTGCCAAGGTGCGAAGGGCGTCTTGCCGGATCAATGTGACGATGGAGTTGAGGATCTTCTCGCGCTGTCGGGCACCGCCCGCGTCATGGACGTCAGGTGCCCGCCACTTGGCGTAGAGATTGCCGTGGGACTCGCGTACCATTACATCGGTGATCTGGGAGAAGTAGTACGCGCAGAGCCGGCAGGTGGGCTTGCTGCTGCCGACGTAACGCCAGTTGTTCCAGTACGTGAGGTTCTCGTCCTCCAAGAGCTGTGCACGGACAAAGTCGTGCACGAGGACTTCGCCATGTACCAGTGGCGTGAACGTCTTCTGCCCGCATGCTTCGAGGAGAATTTTGTCTAGACCGAAACGTTGCATGGTTTGGGCATCAGCTCGCCGCAGTTCAACCTCTTCAGGCGGTACCATGCGGCCTAGCATGTCGTGAGCAGTGGCCATCTTATTCTTCTTCAATGGGTTGGGATAAGATGTGCTGGACGGTACGGCGATGATCCGAGCACCGTCAAATAGTTGAGGCCAGCATCTGTGTGCGCTGATGATGGAGTGGGTTGAGACGTGGTAAGCTTTGAGTCGGGCCATGGAATGCCGGAGCTGACGCCAGGGCTTCGAAGGGTTGATCGTGGCCTCCCGGGACGCCAAGAACATGTCTTCGCCGTGGCCTTTGGTTTGTATATCATGGATATACATGATGACGTCGGCGCAAGCTGTGGTAGACGCTTTGATGAGCAGGAGCTACGGAAAGATCGCGGCGAGTGTAACGTTTTGGCAATGCTTACCATTGATGCGTTCTTCAATCTGCTCATGTATGGCTCGCTGAGCGTGCGCGACGCAGTTCTGCAGCTCGATGAGAGATTCCTTCAGGTGTTCTAGAAGGACTTGGGGTGAGTGTGTTGTTATCGACGAAAGTCTGCTGAGAGAAACTGACTCACCTTGATTCACTGTTCGTCTTGCTTGATCTTTCATGCTCTCTAGACAGATCTCAATTTCCTTCGTCAAGCAATTAAGATAGGTCCGGATGCGGGGTTGGTTGTGCTCAATGATGTGGTGGAAGATCCTCGTGAAGGGGTTCTGCACAAGATCAAAGAGGGACCTCACGAACTTGCTCAGCTCTGTAAGATCTGTGGATGTTCGATCATTGGACCCAATGACGTAGACAACGCCATCGACATCCTGCAAGATTGCGATGCCGGTGACAGTGGACCCACCTCGTTTCGTATCGCAGACGTGCGCGAGTTTGTTCACATAAGACTTGTAGGCCTTCTCAGCATCGTCTGAGGGATCCACTGGCGGATCGGTCGAGGTCTTGCCGAGGGAGATGGGATCTTGTTCACAGGCCTTGCTCAGAGCCTCTTCGAACTTGACTGCCTCGTAAAATCGTCTCATGAGTTTGGGTGGAAGTGGGATCGGAGTTTGAGTAGCAGACGGCACTGTGTTCGTTAGCTGGGGATATTGAAGGTGGAACGAAGGAGATACAGACTTTTTCTGAAAGTTGTCTCTAAGCAGCTGTCCAGCTTGTGTATCTGAGCACATGGATAGTATGTTCTTGCGCAAAGGGATGTGGTTTTGTCTGACGGAGGAGTGCATGGGACAGAGCCGTCACGCTCATGCTCGGATCTTGCGACCGCTCGTGCAATCGTCCTTCCTGTTCAGCTTATGCATGTTTGCAAATGCCCCGTTACTCAATCTGCCGAGCAATGCAGGCGCGATGCAGGCGCGCTGTCAGCCAACTGTTGATAAACCGTGCTCAATTGGCTCTGGCCCGCACAATGTCGCACTTGGTCGCTGCAGGCCGCAGGTGCCATGCCGGAAAACTGTCTCGTTGTATCCGTACGCCTATAAGAAGCCGAGCAACATCGCGGTGAATGGGACAGGCCACCAATGGGCAGCCCGGCTGCAAAGTGGCGCCCCCTTGACCCATGACGCGCGCCAGAGAGGCGATGCAGGTTGTGTCCCGGGGCCAACAGATAAGAATGAGGTGGTCTGCCACCCCCTCTTTTGGCGCGAGTCTGCCTGACCGAGAAGAAAGGCACGAAAGGCCATGTAGGACTTTTCGGGCATAAATGTTTACATCTTTCCTCGTAGATTTGGCTTCTGGTTAATCCGATGGCACAATTATTCCTTCAGCTTCGGTCTTGAGGCACTATGATCGAAGCGTTTTCGGCGTGGGAGGGCGACGACTCCGAGGCATACGCCGAGGAAGCCAGACCAATCACCCGATCCGGGCACCGATCGCGCAGGCAACAGACGCCTGCAAGCAGTTACATCGACCCTCGATTACTCAATGTCTCCATAGAGACATACCAAGCAGACGACACTCCTCAGTCTGATGACCTCCCGGCCATGGGGCGCTGATCGCCCGATGGTATACTGCCAGGATCTCCGTCAGCGTCAAGCGCTCGACCCTTCCAGCAGTTATGGGACTCACCCCAGACAGATGAGAACTTTTCCTTGGACAACCTTCTCACATATCCTTCCCCGATTACTCACCCGGAGGCTCGCCTTACCTTGCCCACACCTCGACTTGTCCATCCGACTACCTCCGTTGAAGTACAATCTCAAATTGTAGCTCATCCTTTCCCATGTTCTGATTGTGATCTCGGTTTCGAGACCCAAATCAGACTGACGTAAGCGCCCTCAAGACTCCTCACACGGCGGAGCTAGTTACTAACTGGGTTTTTGCATTTCAGACGCCACATGAGGAGACACACACGCCCCATGCCGTGTCCTAGACCTGGGTGCTTAGAAGGATCAGACTATGGCAATAGCGTTCAACGCCATGTGTGGACAGAGCATGCGGAATGGGCGAGAGAAACGGGCTATCGGCCGCTCCGTTTAAACTGCGATTTGTGCAATGTTAGCCTTGCGCGGCCTGACGGGCTGAAAAGGCACAAGGAAAATTCCTGTAGGATGCGATTCAGGAGCTAGGCTATATATTTCATCTGATGCCCATCTTGACTTTCAAATCGTGCCACAAACCAGTACCAGACATCTACAGCCGTATCTAGAGCATGTCCCGCGCGCCTCTTACTAGGCTTTTACTCTAGTTGTACCTTTCGCTGGTGTATGCAAATTGCGCTGAATTCGTGCCTAGCCTTGCTACTAAAGGGCTTTCCAAGCTGCTACCTAATGTCAATCCTGCTACTTCTATTCTGGTATATAGAGTAACCACTCATTCCCTGTCCTCCCCTTTTCTTTTTTTCTTTTCTTTTTGTAACTCAAGAGTACAATTGTCATGCTATCTATTGTTATAGCGCCAAAAAGTACGTCAGCATCGGCTGACAAGCAGTCTTTATAGTGAGGTTCAGATCACCTGGGCTCGTTGCACATACTGTTCATCGAAGTGGCTGGTTCATGGCCTACTACATGGTACGAGAGGGCATTGCTCTCTCTAGCTGCCGGAGACCGCCTGGCAGGATGCAACATCCTTGTTATAACAATCGAGGTGGCCGGCAACGCCGAGGGCGGCATTAATAAATACGATCATCAGTTGCTGGACGGTCAGCTCCCGTAGAATTCAGAGTCCAGCTAAGATCCAGGTACACAACGAAACCTCTCCAAGTACAGCCAAGGAAACATATTTTCATACAGAGACTTTGATTAGATGATAACTATTGCTGTATACTATAGTACTCGTCCAAGCATTCTCCAAATGGTACACTTGCACTTAAGCAGTGTAGCGCAGAGAGAAGAGGCCACGCTCGATGGAGCTGACGAGAATGTTGCCGCTTGCGAAGTACGGGAACACGGACCAGGCGCCGTTGAAGCTGGCAACACCACCCTGCGCGTCGTCCTCGGGGTGGATATCGAAGAAGCCGATCTCGCGGAAGCCGGCGCCAGAGTCGTCCTGGTTCACCGAGGAGACATTCACCATGCGGAGGCCGGAGCCGTAGTTGGCCTGGTAGGAGACACCGTCGATGATGTACTGGTTGTGGTCGATGGACTTCTGGGGGCTCTTGTAGACTCCACGGAAGACAGGGAAGGCGAGGTCCTGGATGTCGACGATGTAGGTGGTGGTACGCTGGTCGGCGGCGGGACCGGTGCCCTCCTGCTCGTCGAGCTCATCGTCGAGCAGCAGGTACTTGTGGTCAGCAGTGACCCAGCCCTGGTGGGTGTAGGTGGCGCCGTTGTAAGTCGTGCGCGAGAGCTGGCGGGGCATGGTACGGCGGGTGATGTCAACAATGGTGAGGGCGTCCTCGTTGAAGTTGAAGCAGATCTCCTTGTTCTGGTACGCAGACATGGGACCGCGGTAAATCACGCACTGGGCGTCGTGGACGTAGCCGTCCGAGGACACACAGCCGGCATCCTGGGGGCGGCGAGGGTTGGAGACGTCAATCATCCACAGGCCACCGCGGCACTTCAAGTTGGTGGCGGTGCCGACAGCGATGATGAGGTCTGTCTCCTCGTTCGCGACGATGTTGTGGCTGCTGCCGAAGCCGGTGAAGCGGGCGGCGATGTCGGCGCTCGTGCTGTAGGTGGGCGGGTTGTTGGGATCGGCCCGCAGCAGCTTGGTGAGGTCAAAGATCTGGAGGCCGTGGTCTTGGGCCTCGGAGCCGATGTAGGCGAAGTTCTTGATGACCTTGATGTCGCGCCAGCTCGAGGCGACCGTCGCCGTGGGCAGGCGGCCAACGTAGCGAAGGCTGCCGTCCTTGTTGACCTCGGCGAAGGCAGTGCCGTCGCTCTGGCCGAGAAGAGCGAACTCACGACCGCTGGAGGAGTCGGTCCAGCCTGCTCATGATATCAGTCACATGTGCGCAGGTATGGAGACTTGGAGGAGTAACACATACCCCAGACGTCGTTGCCGACGCGAGTGCGGGAGCCCATATCCTGGTGGCGCAGGAAGCCTTTGAGGTCGACGTTGTTGCACGAGTACTCGCCGGCCTTGCCATCGACGCAAGCCGTGCTGGCTGCCAGCCTCTGGTAACGGTCCTCGGCGAAGACACCAGACGCGAGGTCCTGGCTGTGCTGGTTGTCCTTGCGGCGGCGCAGCTCCTGCATGCCAATGGCATTGGGAGCGTTGTTGGCCTGGAGGTAGGAGGCACTGAAGATGCTCATCTCCTGCGCAAGCGTGGTGCCCGCCATGGCGGCGAGCAGGACGGATCCGACGGTGGCCTTCATCTTGACAGCTGGTGCGAACTGAAAATTGCAACAAGGAGAAGCGGGCTACAGGATAGTCTGTGGCGTGGCCTGGGGAAAAACCCACATGCCATGGCGATCCGGGAGCACGACGGGTTCTTTATAGTCAATGGCACGGAATCAGAGTCGTGCAAAAAAGATTCCATAGTCCTGCCCGGGTACGTGATCATCGCATCTCTCCCCAGTCATTGCGCACGCGTGCCAAGCCCTTGGGCCGGCTGGTCATCATCTCAGCGTCGCAGTGGCCTGAACCCTTCCGTGCTGGGCCGGCTTGTGGCCTTCTTGTTCGAGCAAGAGATCAGCAGTTACATTGTAACCGGGCCCCCTGGCTACTGCAACGGACGGGCGGCGGAGTGTGATAAGGCTCAAGATCGTCATGGATGCCTTCCCCAAAAGTGCCATACGAGGTGGATCGACAGGAAAACAACCCGGCACGCAAGTACCAGCCAATGCGAGGGGGTCGGAGAAGCAAGGTTCATGACCGCGGACTCACGGTGTCAACGCAGAGCCGGTACCACCGATTAAAGCCATCCCACAACCACCATCCCTTTTATCACCAAGTGCCGTCAACCCCACAAGTCCCCCCTCCGTCCAGGCATGTCCCGAGTCCGGCTGCCGCATGCCGACCCGCCAGCCAGTAGCACGCCCGCAAATGTAAGCCCGGTATCTGCCAAGCCGCCCAAACTTGATCGTTCTGCGGCCGCCGTGGAGCACCAAGGAGCTAGCTGACCCCCAAGTCTTCGCCTTCCCAAAGCAAACTGGTATCCTTGCGATCAGCTGGAAACCTGAAGGCCACAGCGCAACCCCGCGGCGCTGACAGCTACCAGCCATTCCGCCTCACCCACCACATGCACACCATATTGCGGAGTTACATTTGGAACCCGGACGGACCGGCAAAAACGTGGCTAGAGGTTGCAGCAGCGCCTAGGAATGGCCGTGATCTTTGCCAAGTATTATTGCGCTGCAGCCTGCTTGTTCCTCAAGGGACCCAGCAAGCATCATGCATGCCGAGCTTATTGCCCCGACCTTCCCTTTTCATGCACAGTGCCGATGTGTTAGGTTCGCTGGTGCCACTTAACCACCAATTCGCCTGTCCAGACACAGTGCCGACACGCAAAGATAGAACATCGTTCTTGGCATGACGGACCGCAGCACACACATCTCAGGTTTGGGCGAGGAACGCGGGCAATGACGGACATTGTCATCCACCACATTTAAGAGGAATGAATCATCGCCAATACACGAGATCCGAAGTGTGACTTGTGGATCCGTATGCCAGTCCTGTGGCAGCGAACAGGCCACGCGAATGCAATGTATAGGTATCTTGCCCAAACTTCTGCTATCGCGAGGCAAAATGCAGGAGCATCCGGCTCTTCGGCTCATCTCTTGGCAGAGACGTCATATCCACTCGTGCATGCCCCCTCAATGCGCCAAGCTGTAGATAACACATCATGAGTGGAGATCGTGGACAACGTTGAATTATTATAGTATTGTTCAAGATAGCAACCATCGAAATAGTTAGCGTCAGCGTCCTAGACGTAGAGCTCGCCATAGCCCGTCCCGTTGCCGCGTTGCGCATCCACCTGGCGCGTCGGCACCTGCTCGAAGCCAGCAAAGTTGGGACCCGAAAGCTCCGGGTATGGCATGTCCCGCCAGATATCCTGAATTCGGCGGGCTGTCCTGAGGAACCTGGGCCGGACATCCTTGTAATAGCTGTCCGCCGTCAGCCGCCCGTCACGCTTGACGAAGTTGCCGTCAATGGTCACGTGCAGGATGTCGGCGACGCTGGCGTGCAGCATGACAGCAGCTACGGGGTCGGTCCAACCAAGCAGTGCGGGAGACTCGGCGGCGTTCCAGATCACAAGATCCGCTTTCGCGCCCTCCTCGATGACGCCGAGGTCCGGACGGCGGAGAGCCAGGCCACCGTGCCGTGTCGCGAGCTTAAATGCCTGCGATACGCTCATGGGGTTCGTGACAGGCTGGTCCCACAGCTCGGCAACGCGGCTGAAGTAGAAGTAGCGGACCTGCTGCAGCCAGATACGGGCCTGGGTGAGGATATCGGTCGAGAAGGTGAAGTGCGTGTCGACGCCGAGCGCTGCTTGGTCATTGAGGTGGAACGACTGCTCGTGCGTGTGGCCGTAGTGCATCTCCGACTCCGGGGTGATGGACAGGTACTGGTTGGTCTGGCGCAGCAGCTCGCCCTCGGAGGCCGCCAGGAAGCTGCCGTGGGAGAAGACGACGGGGATAGAGGTGTTGAGCATGTCGTACTTGTGGACAGCAGAGGGGACGTTGGTAAAGGCGAAGGGGCCGTTGACGCTGTGCGTCGTTATGGCCGAGACGTTGAACTCCTTGGCAATCGCAACGAGCTCTTTGATAGTTTCGGTATCCCCGCCGCTCCATGAATCGAACGAGATGCCGAGCTCCGTTGGTGAGCTCGCGAGGAGCTCGGTGTTCTGTGCGATCTCGCGGAGGTTTGCTAGCTGCTCCGACAAGGGGAAATCGACCGTCTCGAGTGCGTGCACGGTGTAGGCCCAGATGACGCGGGCACCGCTCTCGATGGATGCGTTCAGCCCTGCGTATGCAGTCTCGTTCGACCAGGTGTGGTGGGCATGGTCCAGGCTGGTCGTCACGCCCGCGTTGAGCGCCTCGTATAGCCCAGCGAGCTGGCTGATATAAACGTCCTCGGCAGTCCAGTGCGACGCCGCCGCAAATTCGCCGTAGCGCCCCACGTACTCGGCGAGTGTGGTGTTGGAGCCGATGGTCTTGTAAGCCGTCTGCCAGCCGTGGCGATGTGTATCAATGAAGCCAGGGGTGATGATCTGACCCGTGACATCGATGCGTTCTGTATCGTTGGGGAGAGTGCCATTACTGGGTGTACTCTCGAAAATGGCAGCAATGCGGTCGTCTGTTACGAGCAGATGGCCGTCGCGGACGACACGGATGGCCTCCGACTTGCTCTCGTACGCGATAATGGTTGCGCCCTCGAACAGCTTTGACTTAGCGGCAGCCGATGCCACCAGAAGCCCTAAGGCCGTAGTAGTGGGAAGGAGAGACGAGGAACGCATCGCTGGATCTTAGGAGCGATTACTCAGGTCGTCGCTACACAAGGTGTCTACTAAACAGCACAAACAGCGCACGTCCAGCGCGCAATCAATTTATAGGACAGCCTGACGGCATAGTACGTCAGAATCGTGAGATTTGAAAAGCTCTTACCACTCAGAGCTGATTGCAACCCACTCTTGCAGTCAATCTTGCATCATAGCTTAGTAAAGCTCGGCGCACGCACGAGTGCATCACCAAAGATCCTTGCGGTTGCCCACCTGGGCTCGTGTCCATTGGTCACCGCCATCGTGCCTCGTCCTTCGCGCCCGGACAAAGACCGGTGGTCATCCTTGCATTTGGCGATGTGGAGGTGCCTGGCTGCCGGAGCCCAGAACTTCACGAATCAAGATCTCTCGCAGCTGAGCTTGTCAACGTCGATCCCCCTGAAAAGTGCGATTTCTCGCGACAGCCACGGAGCTGACAGAGCGGCAGTTGCTCGCCCTAGCCGACAAGTGGAGACAGGCCCACGTGAGATATCGTCATGACTTTCCAGTTCAACGAATCACGATGCGTCCAACGGACATTTCCGGAGGGTTCCTCGCTGTAGACCAATTGTAACGCTGCCGCCGGAGACAATGCTCGGTTTTTATTCATTGCGTAGTGGTCTTTGCACCGTTCGAGGTGGGTTTGCGGCTCGTGCGCATTTCAACGGGCCCAGGAGACGAGGCCCCTATGCCATGCACGCGAACCACGAAATATGCATAGTTGTAGATTGTACATTGGGAAATCGTCTCCAATCTCCATCCTATCTTCCTACATGTTGTAAACTGGCATCCCCGGCACCTGGCCAACGAGCTTTTCGTTGGTGGTGGGCTGGAACTTCTTCTCCTTGTACCACTCCTGAGCGCCCTCAGACAGCGTCTCCACCTCCGAGAATTCAAAGGACGGTGTGTCCAGGAGCTCATAGATGCCTTGTGCGTACTCTGGCGCGATGTTGTACTGCTGCGCGAGGTATTTCTTCTGTAATTCGAGAGCAACAGGCATTAGTCAAGCATACTCGAGTTGACCACGGTCGGACAATTATCGCGCGTGGAAATTCTTACCTGGATTTCTGGGTACTGGACAATGCTCAGGTACTTTGCCGTATTCTTGCACGTATTCTCTCTCTCCTGGTCCGTCATGACCCTGCGGTACAGTTCGCGAGCCTGGTCATACTCGCTCTTCTTGCCCTCGTGCCAGTAGTGGCTCTTGCGGCTGACGATATTGTCATTGACGACGTACGGCGCCTCGGCTGTGTCTGGGCGGAACTTGTGCGCGAAGCTGTTGGGGGCATACTGCTTGTTCCCTGCGTGGTTCGCGTCCGTGCGCATCGGCCCGTCGAAATTGAGCGAGGCATACGACTTGGCCATGAAGGGGCAGTTGACAGGGATCTGGTGTAGGTTGACGCCGATACGGTGGTATTGCGCGTCGCGGTAGAAGAACATGCGGAATTGGAGCAGCGGGTCGGGAGAGTCCTCGATGCCCGGAACCATGCTACCCGGCGAGAAGGCGGACTGCTCCACGTCACGGTGGAAGTTCTCAGGGTTCTTATTGAGCACGAGGCGGCCAAACTCCTTCATTGGGAATTTGTCGCGCGGCCAGACCTTGGTGACATCGAAGGGGTCGAAGCCGAGAACGTCCGGGTCGGCCTCGTTCGGCTGCATGACCTGGACCTTGGCCGTCCACTCGATCTCCTCGCCCTTTTCGATGGCGGACCAGAGATCGCGCTTAGAGTAATCTGGGTCTCTGCCACACATCGCGACGGCTTCCTCGTCTGTGAACGTCTTCTGGCCGTGCTTCGCAATGAAGTGGTACTTGATGTAGACAAACTCGCCGCTCTTGTTCACCCACTTGAAGGTGTGGCAGCCGTATCCGTGGTTGAAGCGCCAGCCCTGGGGGGTCCCATGATCGCTGAAGAACATCATGCCGGCGTGGTTGCCCTCGGGTGTATTGGCGAGCAGGTCGAACAGAGCATCAAAGTCCAGCAGGAAGTTGGCTGGGTTGCGAGATTGAGAGCGGATGACATCCGGACCCTGAATGGGGTCTCGGCAGAAGAAGATGGGCTGTTACACTCAGTCAGTATTGCCCTGGATTCTGTGCGGTCCTCGCTCTTGTAGTTTGTGACTTACAAAGTTGAGACCGACAATATCGTAGTTGCCCTCGTGGGTGTAGAACTTGATGGCAAAACCGCGAGGATTGCGGCCCTCATCTGGGAACTCTCGGCCAAATGTGACCGTGGAGAACCGCATGAACACGGGGGTCTTCTCGCCAACGGAGGAGAGGAAGTCCGCCTTGGTAAGTTCCGAAACCTCCTGCGTGCATTCGAAATACCCGAATGCGCCAGAGCCGCATGGATGGACCATCCGCTCTAGGTTTTTGGACCTGTTAAAGTGCTGCTGCTTCCTGGAGGACTGTTAGGCGGGCGACAGGGTGACTTCGTCCATTGAAATCACTTACTGCAAAAGGAACGTGTCACTGATGAGAGGAAGGCCGCCGACAGTTTTACTGTGTGCACTATAGGGAAGAGTGAGCACAAGTTCTTCCAATATGCTGGAGTAGAGACGCACGGGTCTGGGAACGGGATGCCCTCGTTGTTGGTAAAATACGGGCCATCATCCTCCCGCTTTCCTCCGGAGGTGACGCCAGAGACTTTGGCGATGATGTCGGCCGGGCCTTCGTTGGCACTTTGCATGTGACTTATACGCGGTGCGCGTCGGTCGCCCATGACTTCTGCGCCGATCGCATTGGCTGTGGCGAGGAGAGGGTGCTGTTTTGCGTCCATTGTGAACAGGCGGGCAGGCACGCAGGCTCTGAAAGGTTCACTTGTGAATCTGAGGCTCTTGATGCTAGTTTGATCGAGGCACACTGGTCAACATGCTCGGGACTATCAAAGCAGGAGCAATGCCGCTTAAGAAGACGATGCCCGAAGGAAACCCCACGCGCTACAGCGTCTCATTAGATTCGTCAGTGACGGATCATGGTGACGGCGCCAATGTATTGATTTGTGATGACAGCCAATTGTGAAGCAGTCTCCAACCGGTCAGCACTGCACACAAACAATCTGGGAGGACCTTTGCTCCGGGCAGGTGAACTTGACACCACAGACCCCGGCTCAATTGGCGAATCATAAAGACTTCCGTCCTTCAGGTAGTGGTCTTGCGCGTGTAACCGTGACGTGTGGATAACGAGACCTTTGAGCTCTCCCCGCACCAATCCACCTTGATACTTCCAGATCCAGTTTTGCACAGCACTGCCGGAGAGGATACTCCGAGTGATCTATTTCGAGAACTGAATGCGGAGAATACCTGTCAGACTTGTGAACGGGTTTCTGCTGCTGACATTTGAAGGCTTAAGCCTGCGCCGCCAAGAACAGACAGTGATGAAAGCGAAGGATTCATCCCTGACCGGCCTTTTCCGGTGTCCTCTACGCCGGAGCTTTTCCTCCTCAGCCGTCATGACCCTGGACAAAATCCCCACTATGATTGAGTAACATAGTAACGGCATGCTAATTCCTTCGAGTTGGTAATTCACGTGGTCACATTGGCAAAAGCTTGTCTGTATGACTACTCAATCGTTCGTTGTGAATCCTTGAGACTTTCATCCAACGATAACGAGCACATGTCGACATTCATAGATTGCACTCGTCACGGGCTGGCGTACCAGCAGATTGCATTCGAATAAAAGCCACAGGTAAAATTCCACCATGAATGGCTCCAACTTGATTGTGATGGCGTTTTCTCTCAGGACAGAAATGAAGTATAGGGCACAGAAGATCTATGGAAGAAGTTTCAATGTACTCAAGCCTGTTTTACTCCCCAGCAACCGTCCACCTTCTGCAGGCAGGGAGGCTTGCCCACGAGTCGATGGACAACTTTCCGCCTCCTTCTCTCCGTCACGACGCGAGCAACCAGAGGAGTCGCTCTCTACTTTCTTGGGATGACAGCCTGGGGGTAGTAGAAGCGGTCGGTGGGGTCAAACTTGGCCTTGATCTTCTCGAGCCGGGGCAGGTTGACACCGTAGTAGTTCTTGGTAGCAGTCTCGCGGTCCATGCGGGGGTCGGCGTAGTTGATGTACATGCCCCAGTCATTCTTGTCCTGGGCCTTGGTGATGCTGTTGACCCAGCCGTCAAGGAACTTGAACGAGGTGTCAGGGTAGGTGACGTTGTTGTCGTAGCGGTCGTAGAACTGCATGAGGAAGAGCTTGTCACGGTGGGGATACGAGGTCTGGTCGTTGGAGATCTTAGAAATCTGCGAGTTGACACCGCCGTGGACGTCGAGCTGGTAGAACCAGAAGCGCTCGGGCTGGTTCTGGTTGGTGATCTGCCTGGCGACCTTCCAGTAGTAGTCGACAAAGTTCCTGACGGCCTGGCCCTTGATGGACTTGATAGCGAGCGACTTGGCGTAGAAATTCTCGACCTGTGTGCAAGTTAGCAACAGCGGCAACTCGCGCGGCTCTGGACGTGTCATGGAGTACTTACAGGCTGGGGACCGGTGAAGTCAATGTGGTCGAAGTTCGAGTAGCTGAGCTGGACCTTGAGCCAGTCCAGGGACTGGGTAGGGTTGACAACGTAGCCGGCGGGCAGCTTGTTGAGGAGGGGCTGGAAGGCCTTGCGCCACTGCTCGGGGGTGCCGTAGTAGAGACCCTCAATGTTGGCATCGCCCTTGTAGGCACCGACACGGAAGTTGACCTCGCGAGGGGCGGTCCAGTGGACGTAGTCCTCAACAGCCTCGATACCCTGGACGGTGTTGTTCTCGTTCCAGTTGAGGGTGACGCCGAAACGGGTCAGAACCTTGGGAGTCTCAAAGGTGGCGAGCTTCCAGACGGCGACGATGCCGAAGTTGGAGCCGGCACCCTTGATTCCCCAGAAGAGGTCGCTGTTCTCCTTGGCGTTGGCCTCGACGATGCGGCCGTCGGCGAGGACAACGGTGGCGCCGACGACGGAGTCGACAGCCAGGCCGTGCATGTGCGAGCTGAAGCCGAAACCGCCGTGGGCGAAGTGGCCGGAGATGCCGACACCGGGGCAGGTGCCGTGGGAGATGGCACGGCCGTACTTCTCAGCCAGGACGGTGGCGAGGTGACCGAGGCGGGCACCCGGCTGGACGTGAACAACGCCCGTCTTGGCATCGTAGGACGTGACGTCAATCATGCGGTCGAGCTGGATGACGAGGTGTCCGTCCTCACCGCCGAAGCCGAAGGAGGCGTAGCTGTGACCGCCAGACTTGGCAGAGGCCTTGATGTTGAGCTTCTTGGCGCACTGGACAGCCTTCTGGATGTGAGCCGTGGATCCTACACGGGCAATGGCCGTAGGGGTGTACGGCAGGCGGACGTTGAATGCCTCAACATCGCGAGTGTAGTCGGGAGTGCCGGGGATGTCGATCGGGACGCCAGAGGCAGTCAGGCAGGCCTCGATGGCGCCGCGGGTGACTAAAGCGTCAGCACCGGCGGCGACGAGGCCGAGGGCGATGGCCAGAGTGGAACGCATCTTGAACGAAGGCGAGTACAGGCGGACGGGGCGGATAGATGGGCAGCGGTGGTGAGGTGGCCTGGGGAACAAGAGATCGGAAGTGATCTTCGGGGTGGAAACAACTTACTCTTTATATCCCGACGCGGCTCGGCCGTGCCCCTCGAGGCCCAGCCAGGAGGTTCGCCGGGCAGCTGTGTTGCCTTGCCCGGCGCCACACAGGCACATCAGCTGAGGCTCGCCCGGAACGTAGGGAATTCATCCGTGCGAGTTGCGAGGCAGAGGACTTACCAGGGCCATGGTCCAGGAATAACCACTAGCCAAGGCATGTGCATCGACACGCTTAGGCCTGGTCTGAGTTGTGCACAGAGAAAAAGAGGCAAAGTGGTGCCTCTGCTGATGCTGAGCTGGTCTGGTGTGTGGGGGGGCTAGACAGCTAAGACAGGCACAGGCTGTCCTAGGTTCCGCACGTGCAGGCTGCAGGTTCTCCCTCTACCAATTCCTTGCAGACCCTGGCTGCAAAACGTCTGTCGGCGGCCGTTCCGTCTGAAGGATCGATGGTGCTTGTGGTGGGGGGAGAAGGGCCAGGGCTGGTGGCAGGCATTTACTAAGGCCATCCCCTGCCTGCTTGCTTGCTTGCTGACTGGGCCCAGCAGGCAAGGCCCTTTATCCGCGACCATGTGCCAAGAAATAGTTACCTGGCCTGGCTGATTTGCATTGGAGAGTTTACCCACGTGAGAAATGAACAAGTCCTGGGCTGACGTGGACCTCCAACCCTTTGAACTCTACTTGGGCTCTCCCCTGGGTCGGGTCAAGTTGACGCACGCTGGGAAGGTTTGCATTGTGCTCTGGGCCCGGTCCGACGCAAGCACAATCTCTGGTCATGGTCTGTTCTGCTGGATGCAAGGGAGCAGAGGACGCAGCAGGCAAGCCTGAGACCCCCGGATCCTCGGGCGGATCTGCCCGGACGTGGGTCCTGCCGATACAAGAAGGCGGACTGCCAGCTGCCCGTCCCCAGTACGGGAAAGGCCGCGGCTCGCAGAGGCACTGGCTGGAGGCTCCAGAGTTCCCCATGGGCCGGGGGCGCCATGGGGCAGCCGCCACGCATGGGGAAATGTTGCTTCTGTGCCCCGCGCGAGACGAAGGTGCTGGCTCGGAGCCCGGAACCAGCGGAAGTTTGCAACCATGTCTGCTTATCACAAGCTCCACAAGGAATATCTAGAGCTTGGAAAAACGGATGATGTGCTTGACAGCCTCATTAGCCGGAATGAAGAAGCAGCGCCACAACCTTCGTTAGCGGTCAGGGACCCGATCGGGGCGTGCCCGGTGTGGTGCGGGTGTGTCCCTCCTCACAGGTTAATTCCGCCCAATCGCCATCGCCACACGGGCCGTTACGCGGGGAGGCGCAGCGCCCTGGCCAGATTCGCGTGCTCGGTGCCTGGCATCTTGTGCCTTTTCCATTCTTCCAGCTTCCCGGGTGGCGTGGCCGTTGTGCCTCTTGCAAAGCTCGCTTATGCACAAGACAGACAGCAGCCGCTCGTTCCCGACCTGGCCCTGGATGCATCTGCCACCATCCCGTATTCTTCAGCAGGCCTCTGGGGCGAGGGAGGCCTGGATCGATCGTCCCCAGAGTTGTGCAGGTTGGGCTGAGAAGAGACCCCGCCCCTATCCCTGTGTCCCGAGGGATCTCTCCTGCCCGGATCTTCAAGTCCGCATCTGCCCTCTTTGGGGTCTGTCCTATCGACTGGCCCTGTCGTTGTATTAATGACATGCAGCGAGCTGAGGAAGAAACGAAACCTCGGGTCGCTTCACTTCGGCGACGTTGCCCGCCTTGCCAGCCAGCCAGCAGCGAGCGAGCCTGCCATCTGCACACTCAGCCGACCATCCAACACTGCAGGTACGCAGTCGCCAGGCCGCAGGGATCGGGCAAGGCCTGATGAGTCTGTGGGGCGCTCATGTGTTGTGACCTCTTCCGCCTGCGCCGCTGGTGGCTAGCCTGCGGAATCCTGGCTCGCCCGCCACATCAACATTGCCTCGCATTCCCTCTCCGCAATGTACTTATCAACGAGACTGGTGATGTCGCCATACGACCTGGTCCTGGTGCAGTCCGCTCGCCCAATGCACGACTACTATCCGCCAATCTGCCCCGAAAGGGCCGCTGCAAGCACACTCACCAATACAGCCAGCCAGCACGCACTGGTGACGGCGCTGTGGCTCGCCGATGCACCTTCCGGAATCAGCCAGACGCAGTTTGCTGACAACCTTAAGCTTGTCCGTCGAGCCGGTCGGCCCACGTCTGATTCCCTGCATAGAGCCCTAGTCAGAGTCGCAAGCTGAGGTCAGCCTGCACTCCACCGGCTGCCCTCGACGCTGACCGCCGACAGATGTGCTGAGTACGACAGCTTACCCACTATCTGCGTCATTCTCCGAGGGACGACTCCCGACACATCTGAAGTGCTGTTGCGTTCACCTGTTGCATGTTTGCAGGTGCGCTTATGCTAGAGCAAGCGAAGCAACATCCGGCATGACTGGCGGACCCTCAATCTCCGAACCATCAGATGAAGATCTCTCTCTCGACACCAACCAAACCTTAAGCCACGTCCCGGCCAGGATCTGCGAAGGCCACAAGCTCCTGCAACGTACACAGTGAGTGGCTTTGTGTGGCAAGCAGCGGAAGGCTGCCTTGGCAATGGGGGCCGTGGGGGGGAAAGCGTCGGCTCCACGGGTTCCAAGCCGTGAGGCGCTACAGGGGTCACAGCATCCTGCGGGGACCAGTCGCTCCTTGTACATGCAGAGCCGTCAGCCATCGGAAGAGTGAGCCTGTGAGCATATTACTACTCCACAGATTTGTGATGCATCGGACCAGAGTGTCTCGCTCGTGCGAAATCACCAAGTCCTGGTGGTTTCGGCCGATTGTGAGCGATTGCGCAAACTGCACAGCTTGTGTATTTCGGCCAATGGAAAAGCAGCACGCGTAAAGAGACTTGCGATGGGTGTCTTCACAGGGCGAACGGTTTCATTCATCGTGAATACGATGCATTTGGAGCTTACACAACTGCAGAGAGTGGTTTAGCAAGACACACACAGGCAGATATGATGGAATGCTTCACGCTCATAGGAGGTGGCTTTTTCTTCGCACGTGAAAGAAGTCCATGAAGCGGAGCGGTTCTTGTTGATTTGTGTTCGGATGCTGCCTGAGCCCGAATGAGAGAAAGATGGATGTACACACTCAGTAGCACATTATTGGTGGCATTTGATTTGACGATACTGAAAATAAAATAAAATAAAATAAAATAAAATAAAATAAAATAAAATAAAATAAAATAAAATAAAATAAAATAAAATAAAA
>KQ964256.1:639922-872148 GCA_001566295.1 Microdochium bolleyi
ATCCTTGTCGCTTGAGCGATGGGGCTGCCGCTGCTGACGACTTTTTGGCTGCGTTTGGAGCCGCGGGTTTCGTGCTTGCTGGCTGAGCTGCGGCAGGGTCTTCTCTGATTGCCACGCTCTTCGGTTCAGCTGCAGGCTTAGACTCCTGCTTGACAGCAACGCTGGGCCTCGCGGCAGCTTTAGGAGCTGGGACACTCTGGTTTGCCTTGTTCGAGCCGGCTCCGCGGCATTCTCTCCTGCGGACGTGGGGATTGGAGATTGTGCCATACGTCTTGGCCAGAGCTGCAGTGCCATCCGCTGAGGACTGCTCCAACACCTGCCGTGCTGTATCTGCGAGGAGCTGGATGTCTTTCAAGGGGTGTGGTTCAATGCTGTACATGTGAAGTGACCTAACTTCGTCATACTGGGCTAGCATATCTAGGTTCATGGTCGGTCAGCCTGTGGCAGACTTGATTGTAGTTGACAGATGCGTCGCACCTTCGAGTTCCTCTTCTTTAACAAGCGTCAATGTCTCTGTCAGAACATCATCTGAGAAGCGGACCGGCGGGTAATCGTCTGACAATTGCGAGTTTGTCATGTCTACATCACCGTCATCGTCATCAATGGGCTTCTTGGTGCCATAGACGAGATAAGTGGCGTGCAGGCTGCCGGGCCGTTTGTCATTCTGCCACTTGTGAAATTCGAAGAGCATTCTGCTCGGTCAGTGACATGGCCAGCACGGAGGGATCGATTGATGACTGCTCACTCTTTCGCAGTATTGACGTGCACCTTGAGAGCACGGCTGAGCACTCGGTAGGTGACCTGGGGCATATCACATCAGCCGAAGGGGATCCTGAGAACGTGGCCATGTTGACTTACCAGCTTGTCCTCGGTCAGGACTTGCTGAGCGAGATACTGCCTGTAGTCGTCCATGGCGGCGAATACTCCGGACCGTGAAGGCACACAAGAACGGAGCTCAAATCGCTTCCGAACTGTTTTTGATCCGCGGGATTCTGTAACTGATGAAACTGGACGTAGTATTGTGAAGTGAAGATGTGTCTCGGCTGGGAGTGCACGCGTCGCGCCATCACGTGGAGTGGTGGCCGTGGGGGACTTTTTCATGGGGCCGAGACGCGTTGAGTGGTTGCAGCTCCGACCGTCATCAAGACCACCCATAGACGCGCCCACGCCACCACCTTAATTTTGCGAAACCGCCCAGACAGCGAGCGACGACGAGAACGACAACGACGACCACGCCACCGCGATGGACGGCGACGATCAAGATATAACCGATCCGACAGACTGGCTTGGCACGCCTCTAGCCAGTCTCGTCTCTGTCGAGTCCGCTCTCCGCTGCCAGGTCTGCAAAGACTTCTACAAGACGCCAATGCTTACGTCCTGCAATCACACATTCTGCTCTGCTTGCATCCGCCGTGCGCTCCTCGACGAGGGCAAGTGTCCCCTCTGCCGCAAGGGCGATCAGGAGTCAAAGCTGCGAAGCAACTGGTCGATTCTGGATGCTGTGCAAGCCTTCATGTCCGCACGCCCGGCACTGGTCCAAGTCGCCCGGAATCCACCAGCACATGCTCCGTGCCCAGCCTCGACCTCACCCAAACACACGCTCGAAGACGATGGAGACGGTGACGAGACTCGGCGGTCCAGCAAGCGACTACGATCTGCTGCAAGAGCTAGCAAGACACGAGCCATGGAATCCACGGCCGAGATGGCACGCCAAGAGATCGACCTCACCCACGACCCCGAGCCAGAGCCAGAACCAAGTATGCAGTAGTCATTTAACTCAATCTGGTCTGTCCATGTGCTAACCACAACCACTATAGACGATGGACTTGTTGCTTGTCCAGTCTGCCAGCAACGTATGAAGGAAGCTCTGGTGTTCGGCCATCTCGAAACATCATGTCCAGGAGAGGTTCAGCCACAGAAGCCCGCCCGATCAACGCCCGCCAATAGCTTGCAACAGAACGCAATATCCTCCGCGGCCACTGTCAGGTCGATACCACAACTAGAACGCTTACCAGCTATCAACTACTCCATGTTCAAAGAAGCTGCACTGCGGAAAAAGCTGCAAGAGCTAGGCATTTCTTCACAAGGGTCGAAAGCGATGCTGGAGAAGCGACACAAGGAGTGGATGACACTGTGGAATGCCAACTGCGACTCGCTTGATCCCAAGAGAAAGAGTGAGCTTCTCCGCGAGCTCGATAGCTGGGAGCGCACACAGGGCTCGTTCGCGCCAACTTCGTCCAAATCAGCCAACCAAGGCGCCCAAATCAAGGCCAAAGACTTCGATGGTGCAGCGTGGGCAGCGAAGCACGACAACTCCTTCCAGGACCTGATAGCGCAAGCACGCGCTTCGAAGAGGAAAGCCCAGGCACCAGCAACAGACGTTCCTCTTGATTCCAACGAGAGCGAAACACATAATAAAAGAACTCCGATGAGCGTTACGGCGCAAGTAGTTGAGATCAGCGAGGCAGTACAGGAGGTTCAGGGCAGGACACCAAACATACAAGTCAGATCACATCCGGGCGAGCCACATTCGCAAAATAGCTTCGCAAATAGCTATCCGGGGTGTGGAGCCCAGAGCCGCGAACCACCCCAGGAGCAAGCGAGGCGACATGAATCCGAGCTCGAGGCTCAAATGTCGTTCCCGAATGGACAACAAATGCAGCAGTCTCCTTCCCAAGACAGCCATCCCATGGGCAGACATCAAACATTTGGGTCACCATCATTCCAAACTTGGGATGAATACGGCCACCAACCTTCACCGTGGCCTGTGAATCCCAACTTCCATCACAGCTTGCCCTTTAGTCAGCCGGAGGAGGATATGCGAGCTAGGCCGGGCGGACCGGGGCCTCCGCCATTCTACGATTACACCCGACCGCACCAATCATGAAGAGATGTGCCGGCTTTGAATATCAACTTCAGTGCTTTCGTTGTTCTTGTACGAAAGTTCTTGTTCTCATGCATCAGCGATTCAGCGGGAGGCGTTCAGGAAAGACAGGCGTTGTATATGTATGGCTATGATTAAGATATGGTAGCATGATATCCCCGTGTACGTGGAAAAGACCCGTTGCAATGCAGCACACAGATAGCGGAAACAATGCGTCGTTCGAGGGCGTCCCTAGCAGAGGAGGAAAAGCTGTCTCACTCGGCCGCAATCCATACAGGGTCTTCCTTCCTCTTGTCTGCTTGTGCTGCCCCAATGTCCATCTTCTCGAGATCCTGTGCAGCCGCTGTAGCCGGTGTGACTGGCCTCTCGTTGGCCACTTCTTCCTTCTTCTCAGGCTCCTGGGCCGGAACAGGACCCAGCTTCTCGAGTTCGGCCAGCTTTTTCCTCGTCTCTTCCGCTTCCTGTTGGGCCGCGGTCTTGCTCGCTGCCTCGTCCTTGATCCGCTGGGCCTCGTCCTCCTTCCTGCGCTCCTCGGCCAGCATGGCCTCAAACTCGTCGTCCACCTCGGTCTCGTCCACAGTCGCAGCGCTGTACACGCCCGCAGTGTCGGCGATCACGTTGCCCACCTCGTCAACCTCGCCCATCTGCTCGCGCAGCGCGTCGAGCACCTCGTCGACCTTGTCGGCGCCGCCGACTTGGCCATTGAGGGACTTGAGCGCGGATGTGCTGCTCTGCATGACGCGCACCATGGCAACATTGTCGGCTGCCTGGCTGATCTTAACAGCAACCTCCTCGAGCTGATACAGCGTGGCGTGCCGCCTCTCAAGGTTCACCTCGGCGAGCTTCTTGCTCTTCAGCGCGGCGAGCGCCGAAACACGGTTCTTGCGCCGCACCGCGTCCTGCGCGGATGCGCTCAACTCCTCAACGCGCCGGCTCAGGATATCAGTCTGCTTAGTCAAGTCCTCGATCAGGTCCTTGAGACTCGCGATAGCGGTGTCCTCTTCGGTGATCCTGTTGTCGTCATCAGGCCCGGAGCCGGAGCGAATCTTGATTATCGCGCCGTTCGTCGACAGGATCGGCTTGTCCCGTGTCAAGTGGCAGATTAGAACCTCCATGTCGACATCTGAAAGCTGCTGACCTTTGCCAAACATAGCGTCACCAAATGTCCTCCGAAACTGCGCTTTGGAGAAAACGCGCTCGAACGGACTGGCACGGTCACGAGTCGCGTCTAAAAAGGCCTTGGCAGTGCTCTCAAGATTGGAGAGGACGACAAATTGGCCATTTGGAATCTTGTCGCTTCCGCGCCCCGTGCCAGGTGCACCCAGCACCCCGACTTGTCGCAAACCCCAGGAGAGGACGTTCAAAGGTACACTACCCCAGGTCCTTTGGTATATGGATTGTGTGGCTTTGAGGAACTGCTGGACGGGCATCATCTCGCCTGTGCCGACGGCCTCGTTGAGCACCGAGCCGAGGGCAAGGGGCCGGCCATATTGGGGACTTGTCAGGATGTTGAGGATCGAGTCGTCGAGGTCGAGAACGAGGTGGGATCGCGTCGTGGATCTCGATGGGACATGGCCGGCGAGGGCGGCGCTGGAAAGACCGCGCTTCCAGGCGTGAACGTTTGCTTGGAAGCCGTCGGGATTGAGGGTGGCCTGCTGGCGGAAGTCTGAATAAAGGGCTGGGAGTCGCGTCCTGCGGGTGTGGCTGTCAGCTGGCACGTCTGGCGGCATGCGTGCGCTTCGAGGGGTTGTTCATCTTACTTGCGGAAGGACTCCTCGTGCTCGAGGAGGTAGCTGAGAAGCTCACTCATGCTGGCGGGTCGTGTACACACATGCGATGTTCGCAGGCAGAGAGCCGAGCGGCTACGGAGTGAGCGCTTGCCAGGAGAGGAATCAGCTCCAGCAAGGAAGCGCGCCGTTCTCCGGGATGATGAAGATGGCCTTCGTGATCCAAGGCCCCTCGTGGGTTGAAGAAGGAGGATGTTTCTAGCGCCGCGACGTCACTGATAAGAACCCCATTCCACATGCAAAGGGTCTTGCTGCACGGTCCCACTCAAACCCCTGCCCATCACACCAATGCTTGTTCTTGGCTCTTTGTAACATGACATCGAAACAATGAAAGGACATCCCGGTTCACAGCTGTAAACAAATGTACTGGTTTTCGGCAATGATGAATAGCAGGCCATAAGAGTTGCGATTGTCGCAATCATCCGGAAACAGATTCTATTGCTGCCACATGTGGTGCCCAACCCGGCATGCAAGGCATTATAGCTTCATGAACTTCTTCAGCTTGCACGAACAACCAAGGAGATCTTGTCTGCGAAGGACAGAATCTGTTGACCCCACCAGTCTGCGAATGGTCCCCGTGGACTACAGAGCTCTGCAGTGTCCTTGATGCGGATTGGTGGGCATATACGGCAACGATCAAATGCGGTACAAATGTGGCACCAGTTGGCTTGGGGTTGTTCATGTTGGGGCGTCTGTCAAATGTCTCGCACTTTTTGTAGCTATGCCCTGGCTTTTGGACATCACGTCGGTCTGTAGTGTTGGGTCATTAATGTAATGTCTCGTCGATGTGGCACAGTTCCTGTTGCGAGTTCAACCTCCCTCTAAGTCTTTCATCCAACACTCAGCCCGTCCTCGCCAGCGTTCCAATGTTTAGTTCGCCTATCGCCCGGAGTTTCCTGGTAGTACCCACTCGGTTATTGCACGTGCAGGCGGCTCGCTACGATCTGAAAGTCCTCGATTGAGGAATCCACAGAAACTCTCAAACATGACCGGATCATTGCCTTGCAGCCAACGAACTTTGAGATGAGGTACGTGCTTGTTCTGCGACAGGACGTGGTTTTCTCCTTGGAGCACTAGTGAGTGCATGTCTCTTTCGATTTGTAGTGTAAATCCAAACGCGTAGCGGTACTTGAGTGTCGAGTCATTCTGTGAGGAGACAGGCGCAAGAGAGTGATCACCTTGGTCAGTGGTATGAGTATCGGTCAGTGCATGGGGGGGTTGCTGAGCAGGCAATCTTGCTTCATCCAAGACCTTCTCCGTCTTCGATAAAGTGGCGGGGGGGTTGACCTCTTGCCTTTCTCGCCCGCGCTTTGCCGGCCTCGATGCTGGGGAAGCTGACTCTTTCGGCCCGCTGAGACTTCGCTTCCTACCACTGCCGCCGTGCTTCCCCGCAACGGCAGCCTCGCCTGTGATAGTTCTCCTGGCAGCAACCACCATCTTGCGGCGGTAGCTGCGTGTCCAGACAGCTTCGGCAGTGAAGCCGGAGCCTTTGCGTTTTGCATGGTCCCAAGTCCAATGATGCAGGTTCAACGCTGCCACATATTTCTCAACTTTCAAAGCGAGCTCTTCCGGTGTCTTTTGAGAACCCAGTGGTAATAGAACTTCCGTCTCCGCTGATAATAGGCCGCGAGGGATTTTTTTTGCGATGGCATCGTTTTTGCCTCTCGCTGCTCCCCGGCTCGGCCTCTTGTTATCGAAACTCCATGCTAGTCCGTACCGTCGCGTTGCCCCACCAGTATTGAAGGTCGTCGCAGCTGTGTTGGTGATGCATCGTCCTTTCAATTCCGCCAGCAGCTTCTCGACGCTTTGCGGACTGCTCAACATGGAAGTGTACCACTGGACCCTGTTGCGTAGTCTTGTCGACTCTTCGATGATCTGCCTGACGAAGCCTACCTCGCCATCTTTGCAGATAAGCTCGTTCGAGCCGCCGGTGTTAACACTGATCGGAGGTATTTTCTTGTCTGCATAGCGTTTCAACATATCCACCTGTGACTCGTAGAACGGAGGATTCGTCATTGTGAAGTCTACGCGGTCCACAGAGAGCTCGTCCAGGGGAACGAGAGGCGCTGAGTCTTCGTGGTAGGGTTTCGGACGACGAACGAGTCTGACTCTATCCAACAGATTGTTGCGAGCCAGGTTCTCCTGGGCATAGTTGAACGACGACTCGTCCAACTCAGTAGCAATGAATTTCCACGGCCGCTCTGTGCAGCCCAGTATAGGGTATATGGCACTTGCCCCTGTGCCAATGTCCATACCCACCAGCTCGCGCTCGGTCGTCTCCAGGCACCTTTCTTCGACCAAGGGACCAGTACTGTCCAGTAAGTCTTTAAGCCACAAGATGTACAGATGACGATTTGGGACTGGAGGGCACAGTCGATCTGGGGGCAGTTCAAGCTGTAGACCCCCAAAGTGCTGGTCGAGTAGGGCCTTGGTTAGGAGGATAAGGTTCGTAGGATTTTGTAGATCGAGATACTGGCCACAGCGATCCATCTCGGCGCGCATTTCTGGCGAGCGGCGACTAAGGCGCTGAAAGTCCAGTGGCTGGTTGTATAGCTCTCGATAGTAGCAGTCTCGCAACATACCGACAGCAGGAGGTGGCCCACGAAGGTGTGTTATGCGACTCAGGACGGCGTCTTGGCTTGGGGTTGTGGCGACATCATCATGTCCCTCATCCTGGGCATGGCCCCGGTGGACACGCTCCACAGAGACTTGGATCTTGGTCTCAACCACTGGGAGGAGATTCATTGTGAGCGCCACCAGGTTCTGCCTCCTTCGGCAGGCTGTGGCGATGAGATACTACGGCGTTCGGTGACTCCGACTTGCAGGCATGCCTGGACGTTGACGACACTGCCAGGAGCGGGCTCCCACTCCAAGATTCCGGGTTCGTGGGTGCTGGAGATCCACTCAAGGCGGTACTGTGTACTCCTGCAACCATCAGCAACAAAGTCTCGAAGCTGTGATGGCAGAAGACGCGGCATGGCAATCATCAGTCGAGCAGTGTTGCAGAATCAGAAGGCGGCTCTCCAGACTGTGTTATGGCGTCTGGTGGTCGATGTGGAAGCCACACAATGACCCATTTGCAGCAGCTCCGTTGCTCGCAAGGCCAGTTGGGAGGCAGAGACGGAGTACAATGTGCCCAGAAGATGCCCAGGTGGTGTTAGGTTATGATCGGTTGGGGTACTAACCAGAGGCTGACGAAGATAAATATTTGCACCGTGCAGCAATGCTGTTCTGCATGTTTAGCGCACGGTCCAAGGGTGCTCCCACGCATCATGCTGGACCCCAATTCGACAGTCTCCGGCCATCGAGGGTGTACACAGATTGACCTACAGAAGCACATCATGCTTATTTTCGGTTCGGATGTAGTGCATGGCGTGTTGATGTTTCGTACCAGAATCCCAGTACGCAGATCACGTCTTGATTCTGTCCCAGCACGATATCGCTGTGCCGGCTCGCATCGGACAAGGGCACTTCAGAGGCTTTTCCTTGACCTTGGCCGAAATCTTCCTTCTCACAAGCTATCTGTCAGTCCCTCCGGTCACGGTTCCTTTTGCCTCTGTGCAATGTATCGGACAACGCAACCAACGCCACAGCCGAGGCGGACTCGCCACCATGCTTTGCCCCGACTTCCTCGCAGCAAATAGCCCAATCACCGCAGCCCATATCGTCGCACGGCTCACTGGCGCCCTGGCTGGCATTCAGAAAAGCTCACTTTGTCTGGGCCACAGCGGAGTTCCACCAAGACTCTATCCACCGCACCCCTCAGTTTTCTAACGACTTTGAGACCAACAACACCAGGCGCCGGTCCCTTCATCCACCATCGGCATTCGCGATGAAGTTAACGGAGCTTCACGAAGCTTCACGCTGGCATCGACAAGCCCCCGCCCTGGGCCGCGGTGTCAGCCCGTGACGTCGATGCGATACGAGAGCTCGGTAATGTTGCAGAAAGAGCATTTACACGCAGATATTCAAGTATGAAAACCGCGTCGGAATCGGAAGGCAAGTGGAAGCAGACATGGTCAGGACTACGACAGGCCAACATTTCTCTACTGCAGAGGCAGCATCACCAAGCTCTCGAATTCCAGTACGACTTCCGCATCGCAGAATCCGCGTGACAACATGGGCAGCTCAGCTTCTGCCCTTTCCTGGCGCAAGCACCATCATGACTCAATGCGACACTCTCCATCGCCCTCGTTGGCAGTGCCACCACTCTCAAAGCCATTGCCAACAGCACAGGCAAAAGGGCAACGTCCCTCACAGACCCCATCTTTACCAAGGCGGGCACAAGCTTCCCCGTCACGCCAGACTTTTCCATGCTCCTCGAAGTCAACCCGGCCATCCCCATTACACAGCTTCCGCCCATTGATGCTATCCTGCTCAGTCACGAAGATCACCCCGAGGGCGCTACCAGCATCGAGTAAACCAAGACCGCCGGCCTTTGGGGCATGAAATCCTGGGAGATGGTCACGACGGACATTGGCGGTGCCAGCTTCGACATTATGGGCACGCCTTCCGTGCATATCCTCGGCGGTGGAGGTGAGAGGTTTCGTCCTCAGCAACTGCGACTTGAGCGCGGACGGGCTCGGCCGGCCCAAAGCCATCTGGTTCACAGGAGACACGGTGTACATCCCCGAGCTCCTGCGAGCCGGGCGCATGTTCAACATCATCGTCGCGATCGTCAGCCTGGCAGGCGTCACGACTGACTGGCAGGAGCCGCCACAAGGAACTGCAGCGGGGAGCAGCCGGAACTAGGAAAGCTTCAAATTACCTTGGACGGGAAGCAAGCTGCGTAGCTGTGCAAGGGCAAGGGGATCCATTTGCTGGTGCCGGTGCACTATGAGGGCTGGCGGCACTATGCGCAGAGCAACGCCGATTTGGTGAGGCCCGTCAAGGACGAGGGCGTGATTGAGCGGGTGCGCTGACTGCCTGGTGGGGCCCGGCGAGGAAGGACATCTGAACGACGGTTTTGGAGATCCCGATGTCATCTTAGGGATGTGTATTTCGTTGTACTCTGAAATGGGCAACATAGTACCGACTGAGAAACGGCGGGGCACGTTTGTAGCTGGGTACAACACGGCGCGCTCCGCTCGCTGAGGATGGGAAGGCGATCTTGAGCAAGCCACTGATAAAATTGTTGTCCCATTCGGGATGCCTCTTGAGAGCACATGTGCATGTGCAGGGTTGAGTTGGAGGCCCGTCCACATGAGCTTGGCCTGGGGTTGAAGTGTGGTGGTGTGCACACGTCGCGCGCGCGCTGAGCTACGTGGACTAGACTGCTGTGGGACCACGGCCCATGGCGACACCGGAAGAGGCGCTAGGTTGCACCCGGGCACGGCAAAAGCCTGGACACGCCGCCTTGTCTCTGCCCACTGCCGTAGCCTACCTACACACGGCTGCGCAGGACAGGGCAGGTCACAACCGATAGGCCGGCATGAATCTGCGATAGGTACGCAGTACCCTATTGTACCTCGGCCAGTGTAGAAATGTAATGTGCTGTTGGCCTTGCTTGGCTGCCCTCATCGGAAAAGCAACCTCTTACTCCAGGGCTATGTCCGGCTGGACCGTCCGATCCGCCCGAGAACAAGGACGGACGCTAGCCACCCGCTGATCTCTGTGCTCCCGAGCGCTGGCGTGTAGGCTTGCTTGCTTCCCCTGCAGCTCACCCTGAGGACTCCGGCGTGCAGGGGGGGGGGGGGCAAACACTTTGCGAGACGACGATTCCTCGTCAGTAGTGAATCTGGCATGAATGAAAAAGGATGGCTTGCCCGCCCGATGCGGGCGGTAGGGCAGGGCAGGGCAAGGCAAGGCATGGCGCGACCACGAGCGACGCGGTGCTGGACGGACAGGCAGACTGGGTGGGGCGGTGGCAGGCTGGCGGCTCCGGAAAGTGGCGAGGCCATGCACCGCGTGCCCCGGGAGAGTGCGGTTGGCTCGAGCGAGGCACACAATGATTTGCGCACACGACCACCCAAGGCCGTCGCAGGCTGGCATGCTTGACCGGCCGGCGACACCACAGAGACCAGCAGCAGCAGGCTGTCTCGTGGGAGAGAGCCCGCGAGGAACCCAGCTCAGAGCAGTCCAAGGGGGCTAGCGCGCCGTGTCACCACGGCCCCATCGGAAGGAGGGGTGGGCTCGAGACTCGAGAGGATGGCCCGGGGCGCCGAGATGGAGGTGGGCCTCCTGGCTCGTCCCTGCCCATCTCGAGTGCTCGTGTCCGGTCTGCGGCCGTCAGCTCTCGAGACCAGGGGCGCTCGGCCGCGAATGCCGGCCTCAGGCACGCACATGCGCACCACACGATTGCATAGCCAGCCAGCCAGCCCGTCGCCACGGCGATGGTGCCGCTGCGAGACGCACATATGAAATATGATGGGACTTAATTCCTTCCTCCGGCACGACCTGGACACATCATGAAGGACATAGGACGGGAAGGAGCGGACGGGACGTCGGGCAAGGGCGGCCGCGCAGGAAGGGGCCTGGATGGAGGAAGGCGCGAGCGAGGCCTGCCTGTTGGCCTGGTCGAGCAGCCAGGACTCAGGAGCATCGGGGGCGGCGGCGCTAGAGCCACCTCGCTCCCCGGGCTGTGATTCCACGGCCGCAGGCACGCATGCCGTCTCCCGCCCGTCCGCGGCGTGTGCCCACCTCGACCTCCCCGTCCCCAGTGCCTCGAGTGCCCTCGAGTCCTTCTCTCTGGCCGCTCGCTGGCTGCCTTGTCGCCTGCGACGACTTGAGACCTTCTCCACTCCCGCCGCCCGACCGCCCATCGTCCTGCGTGCCAATCTCCCCCCGAACCACCGCCCTCTCCGTCTCCTCCGTCCCAGATCCTCCCCATCTTCTGCTCCTCCCGCTCCGGCCACCGGCTCTGCTCCGACTCTTCGTCTTCACCACCAGCCCTTTTCTTCCCGCATCAGCCCACTTCAAGCCTCTCTGCCTGGCTGATCTTCTCGCCTGCCTTTCTCCATCATGGCCTCTGTCGTCCGCGGCACGTCGCTCCGCGCTGGCGGCGCCTGCGTCCGCTGCAGGAAGGGCAAGACCAAGTGTGTTTACGAGAACGGTCGCGCGCCCTGCAAGAACTGCGCAAAGGGAATGCACGAATGCTACCTGCCCTCGGAGAGTCTCGCTCACCACCACGGCCAGTCGCCAGCTCGCGTCTCCCGGCCGCGGGAGAGCCTGCCTCACACCGAACGTAGCGCCTCGGCTGTCGCCAGCGACCGCCAGCCTCAAAATGCAACAAGCAACACCGGTGTCGTCGTCCCCCACCGCCCGCCAGCGAGCACGAGCAACGAGAAGTGAGTAGGAGCTTGTTCCGTTCTGGTCTTTTCCCTGCCCGGACCTCTTCTCCCCTCCCAGAAGCCTCCCGGCTCGCCTTCTTTGCCCATGCCGGCACCAGGCACCGCAAGTGCCCGGGACGCCCAACACCAGGCAGAGCAGCACCGCTGCTATGCCAGCATCCTCCATGCCAGCCAGTAGCGCTGTCGCTGCCTGCTCAAAGGATGCATAATGTGTGCATTGCGCGTCCGTCCACGGCGGCTGCTGCTTTGACCACGCCTGCCAGAGTTGGCGGCCCGGGGCGGTGCAAGCCTGCCCGCCCCCAAACAGCGTCGTGTGGCGCGTCCTGCCGGGTTGAGCTGCCTCGCCTCGGGATCTCTCGACTGTGTCGCGCGCCATGCAGGATTCCCGTCTCCACATTTTCCGGCGTCCCACCCTTGGCTGTGCCTGTGCGTGCCGGAACCCCGCTGACCACTGTCCACCTTGCTCTCAGGCTCACCCCGGAGCTCGCGGCCGAGTGCGAGCGCGTCATCAACAAGACCCTGCCCTCCTGCGTCGCCTTCCACAAGCCGTCGTTCATCCAGAAGCTCAAGAACGGCACTCTCGAAGGCAGCATCGTCAATGGTCTGCTGGCCTGTGCGGCTCGGTAAGTCTCCGAAGTCGGCTTTCCCGTCATGCTTGCGTCCCTGGAGACTGACCCCATCACGCTTGCAGGAGCTCGCCTGCTCTTATCCGTCGCTATGGCACCCAGGGCGGTGCGGCGGCGGCTGCTGAGCACTTTGCGGCAAAGGCAATTAGCCTCGTGATGCAGAACCTGGACAACCCCAACCTGGCTGACATCCAGGCCTTGTGCTTGCTCACCATCCATGAGTGGGGCAACCGCAGCGCCATTCGTGCATACATCTATCTTGGGCAGGCGGCTCGGATGGCTCAGATGTATCGCATAATATCGGCACATCAGGGCCACGGCGAGCCTGACCGTTTCATCAAGGATGAGTCCTTCCGCCGGACACTGTGGCTCATCTACATCCTCGATTGCTTCCTCACCAGCAGCCCGGGACGCCACCCTGCCGTGTCCCAGTTCGACATTAAGGGTGTGCCCTTGCCCTGCCCTGACATGAGCTACAACTTCGGCACCCCCGTCTACGTGCGGACTCTAGCCGGCGGCCCGCCCTCCACGGCTCCGGATCCCGCGACCCCTCTCACCGAGGTCGGGGAGTTTGGCCACATTGTCATGGCCACACAAGCCTGGCGCAACGTCATCGAGATGTTGACAACTGTGACCACCGACTCTTTCTCTGAGGAGCAGTGCGCTTCTCTCGAGGCCGGCATCGAGGCCGTACGAAACTCGCTTCCCCTTCATTATGTTGACAAACCTGGTCATATTAACCTCCACATCACTATGGGTAGTGGATACACGTATGCCATGCTTCACTGCTTGTTGCACTGCGCTACAATCATGGTCAACCGTCGCCGGCTCCTGCACATGGTTACAACACAGGGCTTCAGCCAGGAGTCTTGGCGCATGGCATCTCACACACATCTGCAGACGGTCGACAAGGTGTTTGCAGCCTCCCACAGCGTGGTCTCACTGCTTCTTGCGCTCGAAGCCAATGCTGACAAGGATGCTGTGCTCAACTTCCCTCTCGTCATGTTGTTCTCTTGCTTCACCGCCAGCTCCACGATCGCGTGGTTCAGCCTCAAGGGATTCACCCCACCTGATGTCAACGAAACAGCCGAGACATTTGTGCGCGATGGCATGCGGTTCTTGCAGGACGGCGCTAACATCTGGATCCTGGCCGTCCCCTGGTATCGTCACCTAACTGTCATGGCCAAGGTGCTTCGCAACGGGGATTCTGCTGGGAAGCTCCCTACTGACTCGGATCTCCGCGCAAAAGAGGAAGTCACCGGCCTTGACAGTCGAAATACTGGTCATCCAGCAGACCGTATGGAGTATGAGCGCCACTCGCCAGCCCACCCAGCAGAGTTTAGCGAACACAGAGGCAGTGAGCCGCCTCGCAAGTCCGGCTTCACAACCATCAATGGAGGCTCAGGTGCGGCATCGACCCCTGCTGGCACAAGCCCCCTGCCACAACCACAAGCCAAGGCCGAGTCTCCAGCGCCCTCATCTACAGAGGATCAGGGCATCGATAGTGTCACCCATCCCGGCTCCGATATGACCGCAGCTGAGCTTTGCATGGCATTTGAGAGGCAGCTGCTTGAGCTCGACGACCTTGCTGCATTCATGGGAGGCGGTGTTTAGGGTCAACTTTCGGCTCTCTTGCGATGAAGCTCATCCTTGTTTGTCGTATCATCACCCACTATTCTGGCAGCACTGCTTCGGCTGTGCGGTGGATTCAGCAAGGAGCATGGCGTTTGGTGCGGTTCAGTGGTTGGGAGATATACCCATTTGTATGGTTCGCCGGTTAGGCATTTCGAGAGCCTAAAACTACGGGCGTTGTGGGAGTCATGTATGACCAATGATGGCGAGAGACATTGAGCATACCTGCAGCTCCTGTGAGTGCTGCTAGATGCTGAATGAAGAAGTGGTGCAGGACACAAGCCCAAAGGGTCGTTACTCACCCCTTGGACTGTCTTCTCTCGCTTCGGGCGTTTTATGTCTAGCGAGTGCGGACAGGACATGATTCTCAGGCCTATGCAGGCCTTATTTGGCAGCATGTACAATTAGCCTCATGTTGCTTTATTGATTAGAATTCCCCCGTATATCACGCTAGCTTGGTCGTGCTGCTCTCAATTATAATGCATCATACATTTGATGTCGAGCGGTAGTTTTTCATAAATGTCTGGTGTCTGGGAAGGATTTCTGTGAAGGAATGCAGATAGGTCATGTGTGGATTAATGCCAGCATTGTCCGTCCGTCTGTCCGCAGATCCCATCACCTGACTTGAGGAATAGTAATTATTAATCATGAATAACCTCTGTTCGGCAAGATCCCTGGTTACTATGATACAACATCATTGTATCACATACTTACTCAACAAATTTATGATCAGATATAAAAAGAAATAGACCCAGGACTGTGCCAGAGTGTCACTGGGACATGTAGTTCATAGTCAGAGCCAGATTGTTCAGCGAGGCCATTATCGGCGTGAAGAACGGCCCTGCAAAGCTAGCGCATAGCAGCCGGGGTCGTGTGGCGGCGCCGAAAGGGTTTGTTGGCACCCAACTCACAATTACCCAGTGACTTGTCCTAGAATATTCAGAGATCCAGTGAGCTGTAATATTGATGTCTGGAATGCGGAACAATTCATGCTTTCGGAATCCTAAATATAGTCCTTTGTTTCTTTTTCGAGCATGAGGGTATCACATAGCACGTCGATCTTCCCGGCACACTTCGGAATGCATTCATCCAGATTCGTATCATATCTAGTCGTGTTGAAATGCGACAAGACCCCAAGTTGTGATTTCAATCGTGCCATCGCCAAGCAATACAACGCCTTGTTTTTGCCTCCTGCATGTGTCTTCTGTCTGTTTTGTTGTTGACCATTTCTCGCCAGTGTAAATCACCAGCCCCTGCCAGCCAGCTTCTCACCAGCCTTCATGCTGCTGACGCTGATGCCGACCATGGCCTCGCCGAGCCCCTCGCTGCACTCGGCCAGCACCTTTGCGTCCCGGAAGTGTGTGGTCGCGCGCACGATGGCTTTTGCACGCTTCGCGGCGTCGCCGGACTTGAAGATGCCACTGCCGACAAACACGCCGTCACAGCCGAGCTGCATCATGAGCGCAGCGTCGGCGGGCGTGGCGATGCCACCGGCCGCAAAGTTGACCACGGGCAAGCGGCCCAGCTCGGCCGTCTTCTTGAGCAGAGCGGCGTCGCACTCGAACTCCCGCGCGAGCGCGCGGATCGCGAGGTCACCGCCGTCCCGCAGCGCCGCAACGGCGCGGGCGATGTCGTCCTTGAGCTGGCGCATGTGCTTGACGGCCTCGACGACGTCGCCGGTGCCGGCCTCACCCTTGGTGCGGATCATGGCGGCGCCCTCAGCGATGCGGCGCAGGGCCTCGGGCAGGCCGCGGCAGCCGCAGACAAAGGGAACGCCAAAGGGAGACTTCTCGACGTGGTAGCGGTCGTCGGCGGGTGTGAGCACCTCGCTTTCGTCGATGTAGTCGACGCCGAGAGCCTCGAGGATCTGGCACTCGACGAAGTGGCCGATGCGGGCTTTCGCCATGACGGGGATGGTAACGGCGGCTTGGATCTCCTTGATCTTGTGGGGGTCTGACATGCGAACGACGCCACCCTCGGCGCGGATATCGGCGGGCACGCGCTCGAGGGCCATGACGGCGCAGGCGCCCGCATCCTCGGCGATGCGAGCCTGCGCGGCGTCGGTCACGTCCATGATGACGCCGCCCTTGAGCATCTGCGCGAGGCCGGCCTTGACGGTGAACGAGGCCACCGCGGGGGCGGAGGAGGAGGCCGGGGCAGCGGCAGCCGCGCCGCCTGTGCTACCTGTGTCATTGACCATTGTGATTGATAATGCCGACGTCGTCGTCTCGAGGGATGGTGGTGGATTGTAAGTGGTCGGACGGGGAAGATGTCGGAAGCAGTCACAGCAAGGGAACAGGAGGAAAGAGGATGGAAGATGGCAGCGAGTGCGGAAGACTGTGGAAGAGATCTTTGCCAAGCCAAGCCTTGGGTGTTTTTTTTTTTTTTGAGTTACTTGAAAATAACCTCCTCCGGGCCTAGGTACTGCGGGGTGTGTGCGACTTTGTATGGCGGTGTCGTGTGTGAGAACCGGAGCACCATGACATACAACAATTACGGCCCGGACTACTGGTTCAATCGTCTGAGTCACATCCTCACTGGTAAAGGCTTGGCCGCCGTTGTCCGCGGCACTCGACAGTGGTGACGCCGCGGGGGGCTGTGAAGGACGACGCGGGGCTCAGTGCCACATTGAGCAGTCGCACGCGGTGGGAGAAGGGTGTTCGCGAAGCAGACGGACAAGCGTCCATGGCATGGATGCAAGATCGCGGGCGTCATGACCAAGTACCGGTGGGGTCCTGGCTACGTGGCTCGGGACCCGGGCGGGCCGGGCTTCTGCATGTGGAACGAGGTCTGCGGAGATTCCCGCACGCCGAGAGTACCTGGCAGGTACGCGGTGCAAGCGGCCAAGGGCCCATCCAGGCATGGCAGCACCAGGGCGAGCAGGGCCGCCGACGTCGGGGTCGGGGTCGGGGCGTATGGTCTAGAACCCCCCGAGCGATGGCCACAGCCCTGGAGCATTGGAACCCCAGGATCAATCGGAGTGCACAGAGGGCAGCACTACAGTGCGTCGGAGCCGTGGCCGTAGGGCGTGAGAGCGCGTGAGAAGGGGGGACCAAGGTTTGGCGCCACAGGGTCTTGGAAAAGGGTCTTTGGTCCAGGGCGCCGAGGGAAAGCGCGCACACCCTCGCTTCTCCGGCCAAAGTGGCCCCTTGGACCTGCCCTTTCCTCTCTGGCTCCGTCTGCCCGGTTGCGTAGCACCGGCGCTGCGTCTGCGACAACGGCCCTCCCATGTGTCATGCTCCACAGTTGCCCGGCGCTGATTAATCCCGGCCACACAGCTCGGCCACCCTTCCTCCATCTCGGCACGTCAACCACCACTCTTCAACTGCCCAACCTGCCACAGGCGAGCCTACAGACTCTGTTGTCTGTCTCTCCCGTAGCATGCGAGTCCTGAACGTTGGTGTCCTGGCGCTGCAGGGAGGCTTCGCCGAGCACCTGGCCTCCCTGCAGCGCGCGGCCGCAAGGCGAGCAGAGGCCCTCCGTGGCGGGGCCGAGTCGGCTGCTTCCGGTCCCGGCTCCGCCCCCGGGTCATCATCATCATCACCACCACCACCATCCAACCTCGACAGGCCCGTCCAGTTCTCATTTATCGAGGTCCGCACCCCGGAGCAGCTCGCCCTCTGCGCCGCCCTCGTCATTCCCGGTGGTGAGAGCACCACCTTGTCCCTCGTGGCGGCCCAGTCTGGCCTGCTCGAACCGCTTCGTGACTTTGTCAAGTACGTCATTCGCGCTCCCATGCCCGTGAACGTATTTCCAGCACGGTCAAGGAAAAAACCCTCACAGTGTGCTGACATGGAACCGTCTTACAGAAAGTCCAAGAGACCGACCTGGGGCACCTGTGCCGGCCTCATCCTGCTCAGCGAGGAGGCCAGCTCCACCAAGAGAGGCGGACAGGAGCTCGTCGGCGGCCTGAACGTCCGGGTCCATCGTAATCACTTCGGGCGGCAGATCGAGAGTTTTGTTACCGACCTCAAACTGCCGTTCCTGAACACGGACGGAGCTTGCGAAGAGCCACCGTTCCCGGCAGTCTTCATCAGAGCCCCGGTTGTCGAAAGCCTGCTTTTCGATATGTCGACGCTGAAGCAAGTATCTGGAGAGACAAAGGCTTTGCCGGATGTAGAGATCCTAGCCGTATTGCCCGGACGTCACGCAAATAACGAGAAGAAAGCGATCCTACAGCGAGATGGTGGCCTGGATGAGAATGTGTCGGTACCCAACGAGGGCCCCGGCGACATCGTAGCTCTCCGCCAGGGCAATGTCTTCGGCATGAGCTTCCACCCGGAACTCACAGAGGACGTTCGGATCCACATGTGGTGGCTCGACCAGGTCGCCAAGGCTGTGTCACAGGAGTCATGAGATGTGCAGCCACGGGATGGGAAAGAAAGGGCATGATAAACATAGATCAGAAAACCATAGATAATTATATACTCTTTTTTAGCACATCGATGCCTCAAGTCAATGCTGTTGCAGTCTACCAGTGTACAAACTTCTAGGGTCATCAATTGAGTCCAGCGAAGACTTGGTGTCTCAGGCAGGTTGGCCAGCCCAGATCAGATCGCTCATGGTCCGATTCTTAGCAAACACGCACTCCAGCTCAGGCAGCGCACGAGTCACAAGATCGGTCACCATTCTCCCAAACACCTTCTCGCCCCACGAGTTGAGATGCGTGTTGTCCGTGGGACTGTCCGGCCCGTTGTACACGTGTGCCGCGGCCTCTCCGATGACGTTGATATAGTCCAGACTGGCCCTGTTAAGGTTGATAAAGGGCGACCCGGTCTCGTCGGCGGCGACCTGGGCGGCCATGCGCTCGTTGGCGAGGGAATCGGTGGCGTTGTGTTCACTCTCAAAGTTGCGTCTGGTCAGGGATGAAACCAGCATCTGATAAAAGTGATCAAAAATTAGATGTGGCATCAAGGCGTAAGCATTGGTGGACAGGCTTACAGGCTTGCCGCCGAGTTCCTGAACGACATTTGCGAATCGGATCAGATTGGCCTGATACACTTCGAAGGTCACATTGTTCTTGGGTTTCTGGTCATTGTGACCAAACTGAGATTTACACAGTCGGCCGTGTTAGCCCTATTTGTATGACAATGTCCAAGGCAACTATAATGGTTATGTTGGGGCCGGGCGTACATACACTGATTGTGACATAGCAGTCAAACTTGTCGGCGTTGTCGGCGACTAGTGTAGTGATTTTCTCCCAGTACCCGCCTGCTTCGAAAGAGGCCGTTGTGGCACCGCTTTTGGCGACGTTGACACCCCAGGATGGTTCAATGAGAGTGGCGAGGAATCCGTCGCCCCACCCGCCATCGACGGCGGTGGTTGAGTCGCCGGCAAGGAAGAATGCCGGTGTCTTGGCCGTGACTGCCGAAGGCACCGTAAGGGCTAGGAAGGAAAGCAGACTACGATGCATTTCGGTGTACTAGCTCGTTTCTGCAAAGATTGCTAGTTTGTGGTGATTGTCGTTGCTTACTGTTCGATCGTCAGACCAATGGCTTCAGTCATCTGAGCAAGTAGGCCAGGACGGACTCATATATAAGATGGTATGTGCCATGCTTCTGCATTGTCCGCGGGAACAGCCGCGTGGGGTCCAGCAGCGAGCGGGAGCAAAGTCACTGTTGCTCATCTCAACACCGCTCCAGTCTGCGGGGTTGCAACCCGGGGTTCGTGAGAGCTGGTGCCGAGATGCTTGAGGGACCCTGGTCACGGCAGTGCAATGCCTTTGGTGGAAAGTGTGTGGGGGATGCAGATCTTGAAGTAGAGTTGCATCGTTGCATCGAACTGATGTGGGCACTCTCGGAATGACGGGTGGCGCGTTATTCTAGAGGTGTGAGCCCTTCATAGCAACTATCAGATCATTGCCCATGCCTGCCCGTCACTCGTGGGCTGTGGTCGAATAAGGAGCACTATGTTACCTTCCCAGCTGGGAAATAGTCTGCTGAACTCCGCAGATGTGATTGGTGGTCTTTCTCAATACGATTCGGTCACGAGCGAACCAGGTTAGCTGAGTCGACCACGTTGCGATCGCCGGCGATTTATGTGCCAGCCACAAGAAGACACAATGATGCACTGAAATTTGCACAACATGGTGCACTTAAGCAAGTTGGTGTTCAAGTTAAATTATGCTGGCTCCCAGGAAATAACTGTACACATCATTGGGGTGACGTTGTGCTTTCTGATTACAACAGCACTCTCCATCGCCAGCCCTTGAGCACCTTGACATCCTGCTCATCCAGCACTTCAATCCCACCTTCAACCTTGGCGGCCAGCCGCTTGAGCCGCTTGGTCATGGTTCTAGCCACACGGATTGTAACTTCGTTCTGGAACACGTAGAGCACCGCACCTACGAATAAGGTCATCTGGGCCAGGAAGCTCGTCTTACTGCCGGGGGTCACCGAATCTCTTATCCGCTCGAGCAGCGATCTGGTCTTGCTGAAGGCGTACTCGGTGTCATTGGCCTCGTGATCCTCCTCTGTTCGCCGGAATATCTTGCGGACAGCGGGGATGAAGGAGGCAATGAGGACGCCGAAGACCCATTTGCGGAGGCGGCGGGCCTCTGCAGCCTTGGCGACGGCCGAGATCTCCCTTCGCAGGAGGTAGAGGTCGCTCAGGGCCACGTCATGGTAGGCCCGGATCTTGTGGATGTTGTCCGAGGCGGCACTGCCCGGGCCAGCAGCCGAGAAGGAGGTGGACAGGGGGAACTGATCGCGGACATTGATGAGCTCCTGGAGAGACAGCTCGGCCGCCAGTCTGACGGACTTGAGCGAGGTGCCCTCAAAGGGCGTCGAGGTCGCTGGGGTGAGTCCGGCAGGCCCGGTAGCCTCGATTACGGACTGGGCCGAATGGCCGGGAACGCCGGTGGATGCGAGGCGGCCGGCCATTGCAGGCCGCCCTTGAGCGTCGGTCGGCCATGGCTGTTGTTGCTGCTGTTGCTGCTGTTGCTGCGGAGGTTGCTGTTGGTATGGCTCAAGAGGCGGCGGGAAGAAAGACGCGGGTGCTTGTGAATAGCCGCCAGGGTGGACTGGGGCGGGTGAGTACGCCGTCGCCATGGACGCTGTCTTTGTCTGCGATGGGATGACAAGCTGTGTCGCGGCGTGTGCTCAGTGTTGGCGGAGACTATGGTACCCAGAGCAGCCCAAGTCTCGATGAGAACGACAGGCCGACTGACTGGGCTGCAGTCGGTGAGAAGCCGTCTCTTCTGGGTGCAAGAGCAGGCATGGTCAGGGCTGTCATTGTCCAAGACGGCACGCGGCTGCAGGTGCACCTACCATGGCCTTCGCTGCTGGTGGCTGGGATGCGCGGGGTCTGGCATGTTACTGAGTAAGTGCTGGTGCCAATCGGGAGGCTTGTCCATCGCCAGCAGCTGTGGTCCAGACACCGCGCCCGCAGACCAGTTCCGCTGCCGCTTCGCCGTGGTCAAGGCCTCTGTCACTTGGTCGGTAGGCATGACGCTCGCATTATTACCCCAAAAATCGAAGCGACCTTAAAAGTGCAATTACTGGTTCGGTCCTCCGGACGAGGCGGGCTGTGTCACCCAGCATTATTAATGCGGCCTTCAGCAGTCACTTTGCGAGTCTGCCTTGCGCCCCACTCTGAGCGCCCGCGCCCGGCTATATATTGCAGCGCACCTTCCCCCCCAAACCGACATACCTCTGGCCGTACCTCCTCAGACAACCAGAACACCAGACATCAACCGCTTCAGTGGACGTCAGCCAGCATCTGTCGACTTCGTGCTGCTTGCCCTATACGTGCTCTAGCGTGTGTTACGTGGCTCCTGTCCGTGCCTTGTCCGTGCCTGTGTCCGTATCCTTCTTTGTGCTGCGTGATCAACCTGCCCCAAGTAGTGGACAATACGTAGTCGCAGTCGAGTTACTGCTGTGTACAATACACTCAAAAGGAATACAGGCGAGCGACCTACCCAAGGCCGAGTCGTGTCCCCATCGTTGTTCGTGTTCCCGTGCCTGCCGACATCATGGTCTTCGGCTCCATCGCCCGACCGGCCTCGCCGCCCCCGGCCAGCGGCCTTGCGCCCGACGACGGCGGCCACGCAATCCGGTTTCTCCTGCGTGACCTGCCCACCCGCTCCGTCCGCCTCTCACCCACGCGCGCCCACGTCGTCCGCGCCCTCGACGACATCCACCTCGAGCACGGCACAAACTACATCACCATCGTCGGCCTTTCCCCCACCATCGACGACCAGTCGGTTAAGCTCGACGCCACCGGCCCGGCCACCATCACAGACATCTCGGTCCACCTGCTTCCCAATAGGGACATCTTTGAGGACATCTATCCGGACACGGGCGATAGCGACGACAGCGATACTCTGTCCGACTCCTCCGACTCCGCCTCCGAGGCTGGCCAGGATGCACCAGGCTCATCCCAACAGGGGGCCAAGTTCCTCGAGGAGAGCGAGACAGTTGTCGCCCTCCGCCAGCAGCTGGCCTCCCTCTGCGATGAACAGCACCGCGCCGAGGAGCTCGTGGCCAGCGCTGAGGTCCGCCTCAAGTTCCTCCATGCGTACGGCCGGCGTATCACCGATCCAGTTCCTATTGTCTCTCGTGATGTTGAGCAGCCTCCGCCTCGCCCCGAGATCGACATCGTCGCCAGCCTGGAAACATACCGGGCCGAGCGGGAGAAGGCTTTTTGCGATAACATGCAGGGCAAGACACAGGGACGCCAGATCCAGGATAAAATCAGAAAGCTGACCTCCCAGATCGAACGTGAGCTCAAGGTAGCTGGGAAGGCTCGCTCTGAGGCACTCAAGTTAAAGTCGAAGGCCGCAATCGTCAGGGAGAAGGAGCGCCAGCGCAAGGAGCGAAAGTTCGTGGAGAGGACCAAGGAGAAGCTGCGCATTCGCCAGGAACGAGAGGCCTGCTGGCCTCGCAACGTCTATGTTGTCAAAGTCACCCTGGAAACGGTCACATTAACCCCGGGCTCCACCCGGCGCAACTCTGTCTCCAGCGACACTGTCCATCTGTCCACTTCTGTCCAGACCGATGCTGATGAAAAAGTCGTAGGAGGTTTGACACTGAGCTACATGACCACTTCAGCTTACTGGTCTCCAACCTATGATCTGTCGCTCTCGACCGTGTCCAACTCAGCAACGCTCTGCTTCGATGCCATGCTCACGAATCACACTTCGGAGACGTGGAGCAACTGCAAAGTATCACTGACAACCTCGCAGGCCGAGTCTACAGATCTGACAGACAAACTTCCCCATCTACTCTCCTGGCAGATTAAGATCGCAGATAGGGACGGCGCGGACCCCTCTGAGGAACATCCTCTTGACAATATCTTGTACTCGAAGGAGGAACAAGCCCAGAAGTCGAGCAGGTTCTTCCAGTGCCATGCACGTAACGCGTTCCAGTCACGGTCGTCTTTATTTGGTGTCGGACCTGAGCCACCCACGTGTGGCCTCTTTGGAACCTCGAGAGGGCCTGCTTCTACACTTCCACCAGCCCTAGGATCTACAGCTTTTCCACCTGCCAACTTTTCTTCCTCGGGTGGTCTTTTCGGTGGATCTGGGGCTCATAAGCCACCTGTCAGCCCTTTCGGGCAACTGGCTTCAGCTCAGACGGCGCCCCCAAGCTGGGCAAACTCTTCTGTCAAAGCCGCCGGTAGCTTCAGTGGCTTCGAGTCTAACACCACTACAGCCAACCCCTTCGGGACCAGAAGTACGACGCACGGGCTGCCCGGCAGCTCCAACACTGTTGCCTCCTCTGGCGGTTTTGGCTCGAACGGCGGGGGTCTATTTGGACAGTCAACAACTCCCTCCGGAGGCGGGCTCTTCGGCAGCCCACAGGCAAGTGTCACGACTGCCCCAGTGGCCTCACCACGAAACAACGAGTCGCCCAACGCGCACATGGTTTCAGCTCCAGGGAGCAACGTCCCCACGCCAGGGAGCAGAAATGAAGGGTCCGCCCATGTTTCTGCCTTAGGTGCGAAAGCTGGTGGTTTCGGATCTACGGTAAATCGTTCTCACGCTGCCGGACTTTTTGGAAGCTTTTCAATCTTATCAAGACAACCCTTCATCCCTAAGGAAGCAGCCGCAGTCGGCGGAGACAAGGCTACAGAAGGGAACGCCAATGATCCTGGCAATACTGACACAAACGACCTTAACGCGACTTCTGCAAGCCAGCTTCTTCCCGACACCACTGCCTTTGGAAATGTGGGGCCTATCTCCTTTGATGAAGACGAGTCGTCCTTCGTTCAAATGGGCCTGACCTCGAATTACGACCTTCCTGGCGCGCGAACTCTCAAGCCGACGGCTCCGACCAAGAACGGCGTCGGCGGCTCCTCGCGCCAGCGCGTGGCCCGCATAACCAACTTCACAGACATCAACTTCTCGCGGACCGTGGTGGCGAAGTACAAGGCGGCAGCCTACCTGCGCGTTAAGCTCTGCAACAGCAGCAAGATCCCCATCCTTAGCGGTCCCGCGAGCCTGACCCTCGACGGCAGCTTCCTTGGCCGGACGCAGCTCCCACCTCCCTCAGGCTCCAAGCTCTTTGGACAGTCCGGATCCGCAGCCGGGAGGTGTGTTAAGCCCGGCGAGTATATGCATCTCGACTTGGGTATGGATCCGACCATTGAGGTCAGCTACCTTGGCCCGCTGGTCAAGCTGAACACGGCGGGCTCCGGCGCGGCTGGGTTCCTCCTAGGTAGCAGCAAGGAGACGACTCGCGTGTATACCCGACACATCACGCTGTTCAGTCGGCGCGAACACGGTTCTGAGAGTAGCTCTTCTGACGGCCGCAATACCAAGAACGCGGCGAAGACATCTGTCAGTGGTAGTAGAGAAAGCACACCTCCCTCCGCCGCGGCCAAGCCTGTGACTATAACGGTACTAGACCAGGTTCCTACGACCGAGGACGAGCGGCTGCGCATCGAGGTCCTGAAGCCTGTCGGATTGACGAGTGGAGGCACCAAAGTCGCCATTAAGTCGAGTGGGATGTGGCCGCCCAGTAGCCCCAGCCACAGGAGCGGCAGTGGTGATGATGACGACGACACGTCGTGGGGCAAGGCGGAGGCTAGGATGCTGCCGTCCGGCAAGGTGGAATGGGATGTGACGCTGAACCCGTCCCGGATGGTCAAGCTGACGCTGGAGTACCAGTGCTCGCACCCGAAAGGGGAAAGTGTCACAAATGTATCGTGAGTCGTTCCACCGAGGACGCATCGATGCTGGAGACAGAATCCGAAAGCTTTTCAGGCTCTGGACCTCTACCGACGGAGTAGTTCATCTCTGATATAACGTCGGGACACTGTTTGGATATTGGACTCCCCACACCGCAGATTGAACACGGCCATGGCCTATCACCCCTTCCCAAGTAGTTTAGAACAAGATCACAATTTCACATTGGATGTTATCATTCTCGTCCCGTCTTCATGCATGTGATATCATTCAAAATTTGCGTACAAGAATGGCATGATTCGCTCCGGGACTATCATGAATCTACAATGCTTATGCTTTTCCACTGGATCTACCACTTGGCCTCCTTGCGGTCCTGGAAGCCTTTGAGGATAGTGACAACCTTTTCGAGGGCGGCGAGGTAGGTGCGCATCTCGGTTGTGACCTGGGCCTGGTCAGAGCCGAGCTTGCCGTAGAAGTCCTTGCGGTAAGGGCAGGCGCCCATGGCGGCGGAGAAGACGGGGCGCACGAGGAAGCCGTGGTGAGGCTTGAGCGTGGCACCGTAGGCGTTACGGAACGAGTCAGCGAGCTCCTCGGACTCCTTTGCGACGTTCTGGCTCAGGGCGATGCAGGTGAAGTCAAGACCGCTGTTATAAGAAGATGCTAAATGTCAGAGGCTGACTGATGGTTCCATCTATGGACCGGAATGAGGGAAGGTGTACGAACCGGACAAGCCAGAGGAGACCCTCGGCAGCGGTGTGCTTCTTGGTCTTGAGCTCGTTGATGACAAGGGCCTGGACGGTGGCGGACTCGCCGGGAGCGGCGAGCTGGCGTTCGCGGAGTTTCTGGAGGCGGAGGGTTTAGTTTGATGCGTTCGAACGGCTCTGGTGCTGCAGGATGGGGATCCTAGTACCTTGATGTTGCCGAGCATGTCGGACTTGACAGGGGAGAAGGCTACCGAGCCGAGGGCATCTGTGGTGGTGAGAAAGCGAGTAAGCGGTCGATGCGGGGGCTAAGAGAGGCGTAGGGCGGATGAAGGGCTGTGCGGACCGAACATGGTGGTGAGGGACTCTGCGGCATCGAGGAAGGCCGAGGTGTCGATGGCGTTGTCGTTGTCGGCATCGATGGGGACGTCGACAAAGGACTTCTTGAAGGTCTGGAGGAAGGTGCCTCCGGGGGGGATGGTGGGAGCAGACATGGCGGTGATGTGTTGTTTGTGGAAGTGATTGGAAGTCGAAGTTGGCGATGGAGGTTCGGGGATATCTGGAAGAGAGCTTGGGCTTGGTCTAGCTTGGAGTTGGGAGTTGGGGGAGGGCGGTCAGGAGCGAGCTGGCAGCCGTTGTCTGGCGACACGGAAGGGGACTGGGGTGGGGTGGAGGCGGCGGAGGAGGGGTCTTGGAGGCAGCTCGACCCCTGAGCGCTGAGGGGAGACTCGCAGGGAGAGCTCCGGGCAGGATGTGGGGTAGGGCACATGGCGCCCAGGCGGCATCTTGGCAGGAGCAAGCTTCTGGAATCCGAGACATCGTCTTCCAAGGTTGCTTGTGCCCACCGCCTGACTCCCCTCCATGTGCTTGCTGTAATTTGTGCGTGCTTGACCCTTAGCTCAAGGGAAGCTGGACGCGGGTGGAGACAAAACGACCTGGCCATCACCAGTCCGCGACTCGCTTCGACCAAGACCGAGCTTCACGACTGCCGCCTCAGCGACAACAAGCCGCGTGGGATCTCGCCCTCGGGCGAGATCCATCATGAATGTTGATGTCTGTCGCGGTATGGATCGGAGTGCCTACAATTATGCTCGGCCGGGTATGACGTCATGGCCGGGGCCGCACCTAGGCGAGCCCCGCCTGCATATCAAGCTTAGAATTACCTTAAGGCGACCTGCCTGCTTCAAGCTCCAGCCCGCCCGCAGGATGACGCACGTCAGTATCGCCCATGCCTGCTTCTCGCCAAAGCCGTGGGGCCGGCCCTGGTGATAGGTCCGAACGGTTGTTCGGCATCAGCAGCCATCCTCGTCGACTCGGGTCGAGCCTGCTGACTCGGACGCTGCAAGGGTGGGCAGGGACGCCATGCTCGTGGTCGCTGCCGTGCCTGGCAGCCTGCATCCTGCATCCTGCCCTATGACGGCCTCGTCCACGCTTCAAAGTCCTTGCTCGATCTGCCCGCACACAGCTATATCTCGCTGCCCTCCCACCCGCGGGTCTTACGACCTTGCCAGCATCCATACAACCCTAAATCTCCTGCGTTCCACCTCCACCTCGCCGTCCCAGTTCCATGCTGTCGCTTCCTCCGACTTGTCGCCCTCTTGCTCGCCTTCGCTCGTGCATAACACAGTCTGGGGCTCGGTAGATCGAGCATCCTCCGCCATGGGCCGCGACGACGTCCAGACTGACAGCCACGCCTCTGTCTCCGAGAAGCTGCGCCATCCGATCCACGAGATCAAGCAGAAGCTCGCAAACACGCATTTGCACGACGCAAAAGTCGCCCTCGTCCACAAAAAGTATCCCTTTCTCGCCCCCGTCTCTCCAGAGGCAGCGTGCACTCCATGTGGCTGACCCCCGTCGTCTCGGAACCAGACATCACCTTGGAAAGTTCAAGAATATTGTTAGTCACGACCGCACCGTGTCCAGTCGCCGTGGCGCTCCCTGCTTGCTGACACACCCCAAGTTCAATCCTGACCATCGCCACGATGAGGAGCACGAGCAGCGCTGCGATGAGAAGCGTAGTCGCATAGGAGAACAACACCGTTTCCAGTCTTTCTTCCCCGAGCGCGACGGCAACCTCATCAAGTGGTATGTCGATGGGCGCAATTATTTCTGGGTACGTAAAGAAGCTCCCATCGTGGCATCCCCGTGCTGTCGTCTGACAATATCCTTCCTTTCTAGGCTGTCTCCGAGGCCCTTGAGCGGGCCAAAGAGACTATCTACATTGCAGACTGGTGGCTTTCACCCGAGCTCTTCTTGCGCAGACCTCCATACCACAACCAAAAGTGGCGCCTGGACCAGATCCTCAAGCGAAGGGCCGAGGCAGGCGTCAAGATTTATGTCATGGTCTACCGCGAGGTCGAGGCCGCCTTGACTTGTAACTCGGAGCACACAAAGCACGCTTTGCAGGGCCTGTGTCCAGAGGGCACCCCTGGCTATGGCAACATCAAGATCATGCGCCATCCTGACCACAACGTCCTTGAGAACGCCGCCGACATGACCTTCTACTGGGCACACCACGAGAAGTTCATCGTGATCGACTACGAGATGGCCTTCATCGGTGGCCTCGACCTGTGCTTCGGACGATGGGACAACCATCAGGTGCGTTGTAGGGAAGCGCAATCAATTGGCGTATCACGGAACGGTCACTGACTACTGAGTGTAGCATGTTCTTGCTGACGTGCACCCCGAGGGTGTCGCCGAAGAAATCTGGCCTGGTCAGGACTTCAACAACAACAGAGTGATGGACTTCCAAAATGTCGACGACTGGAAGCAAAACGAGCTGTCCAAGGCCGAATATGGCCGGATGCCCTGGCATGATGTGTCGATGGGTCTCATTGGGCCATGCGTCTACGACATTGCCGAGCACTTTGTGCTTCGTTGGAATTTCGTGAAGCGTGACAAGTACAAGAGGGACAGCCGATTTGACTGGCTCGAACTTCAAGGCCGGACTGGAGAGGACGAAGACTTGGTTGGCGTCCAGAGACCCAAGCATCCCGAAGGAGGCTACACAATGCACCCCCTCAGCCCCCTTGCCACAAAAAACCTTGGCAATCGAGGCTCGATTAAGGCGCAGATTGTACGTTCCAGCTCGGATTGGTCAAGCGGCATTCTCAAAGACCAAAGTATCCAGAATGCGTACATCGAGATCATCAAAAAGGCCCAACACTTTGTCTACATTGAAAACCAATTCTTCATCACCGCCACTGGTGAGCATCAGAACCCGATTCACAACAGAATTGGTGAGGCCATCGTCGAGGCCTGTGTGCGTGCAGGCAAGGAAGGCCGGAAGTTCCGCGTCATCATTCTCATTCCTGCTGTACCTGGGTTTGCAGGCGACCTACGCGACAATGCGGCTGCAGGGACACGCGCGATTATGGACTACCAGTACAAGTCGATCTGCCGTGGGGAAAACTCCATCATGGAGCGCATCCAGGCCGAAGGCGTTGACCCTACCAATCACATATTCGTCTTCAACCTTCGTTCCTACGACCGCCTCAACAAGACCCCGGCCGTGAAGAAGCAGGAGGAGGCTTCCGGCGTCAAGTACCATGATGTCCAGCGGGCCGAGGCAGAAGAAATCATGGGCGAGGGTATCCATGGTGCTACAGACGCCGAAGGTGCTCGGGATAGTCACATGGGTTCCAAACAAGAGAACGCGCGGGACGAGGCACCGGTTGCAAACACAGAAGCGAAGAAGAAATTCGAAGAGGCGAAAGAAGAAGGTCAGGAGACGACTACATCCACTACCGTCGCTCACCATGCCATGGCTGGCCAGGGCAAGGTCTCGGACGAGTCCTGGGAGGGTGACATGAAGGATGAGGTCGAGAACTGGGTTCAGGAGGAACTCTACATCCACTCAAAGATCCTCATCGTCGATGACCGGATCACCGTGTGCGGCTCAAGCAATTTAAACGACCGTAGTCAGCTGGGCAGCCACGACAGTGAGCTCTCCATCGTCATGGAAGACACCGATATCATCACGAGCACCATGGACGGACAGCCATATGAGGCCGGCAGGCACGCTGCCACTCTGCGACGCTATCTGTGGCGCGAGCACCTTGGCTTGTTACCACCTCAGCCCATGGACGCAACCGGCGATCGCAATGCTCAGCCTCCCGGCGACGATTCACCCCAGGACTATTGGGACAAGGATGAGTCCTACAAATTTGTCGAGGATCCCATGAGTGACGATTTATGGGAGATGTGGACTGGCAACGCGACAAGGAATACGGAGATCTTCCGCCACCTATTCCACGCAGATCCAGATGATCATGGTGAGTGCATGTGTCAACATACAGTGGTTTTAGCCTGTGGACGTTCGGGACTACACGAGAGTACTGACCGCGCTTATTACCTGCAGTAAAAACATTCGAGGATTACGACACGTTCCTGCCACCAAAGCAGACCAAGGCTGGCCGCATCTTCGATCGCTACATGCCTCCAGAAGACATTCGTACCAAACTCGATGAGATCAAAGGCCACCTGGTCTGGATGCCTCTCGAGTATCTCAAGGAAGCGGATATGGCCGAGACTGGGCTACAGGTGAACTCGTGGACCGAGAGCATATATACTTGAGCATAAAGATCCTTTCTGCATGAACGGTCTCTGGCATTTTGGCTAGGCAGTCTGCACAGTACAGTACTCATAGTTGGAGACATCGAGACGTCGCCAGGTGTTCATTGGAATCCTGCACGGATTCATTCTATATAGCTACTCTGTAAATGACCGCGTGAGCATAACATGCTTAGCCACCACGTTCGGCTCTCATTCGAGAAGGATTTTTGCACTATCATCACACGCAAAAATTACACAGTCCTCCGTATCCGTCTACATCACTACATGGCTTGACGAATTTGCAGAGCACGGTTTTGTGTCCGCGGTCGTCGCGACCGTAGATGGAACCAGTGCGTACAATAAAACCACCCAGCTGAGCAGGGTATGCACGAATAGTGGCAACCTGTAGCATCAAAACTACACAAATTCTCTCGTCATGCCAACGCCGTAAACGCCGCTTGATTCTATGTATTACAAAAGGCCATACATGCCCCAGTTTTAATATCACTGCCTCCCGATATCAACACAGCGAAAGATGCTCAAAAGTCATCTGTGCCGTTCACGCTTGATCCCCCCATAAAGTCGCCAAGCTGTAGCCTTGTCATACCCTCCCTCGCGCCACCGACTTGCCCGGCCACACGCAGGATACCCTGCTCGAAATCGCGCAGGACGGCGACCAGGTCTTGGATCCTATCGTCGATTCCGCTGGGGGCGCCGTTCTTGGACGCCATAAGCTTCTGAAGTTGTTCAACGAGGCCATGCTGGACACCGTGGAGGTGGGACTCGATCTCGGAGAGGTTCTGCTGGTACTTGTTGAGCTGTTTGTCCATCTCATCGGCAGTAGAGGAGAAGAAGGAGACGAGGTCCTGGCCGTCGGACTCGGTGTTAGCAGTCGCGGCAGCGGCAGACCGCGGCGCCCACAGGTTCGGGGCGTGGTACTGTTGGGGCAGTTTGAGGTTGTCGATGGCGCGGAAGCTCAGGCGGGCATGGTCTGCGTCCTCCTTGACGAGGCCGCGAGCGACCTCGATGGCCTGGGCATCGGCTTCGAGGGCGCCACGGACGCCCTGGTACTTGCTGGCGACAAACTTGACGTCGTTGGGGATGTCGTCAAGCATAGGGCCGTGGCCGGCCATGAAGGCATCAACCTGGCGGTGGTAGTCGAGCTGGTGCAGGATACCCTTGTCGACCTGCTCGAGCAGCTTCTGCAGCTCGTCAGTGAGATCGGTGAAGCGTGTCGTACCCTTGAGGTTGGACACATCGATCCGCACACCTGGGACGGTCTGCTGCTGGGCCGTGGAGCCAAGTAAAGAGCCTCCGAGCATGCTGGGTTGTTGTTGCTGTTGTTGAGGTTGCTGTGCGCTGGCCTGGGGGGTTGAAGTCGCGCCGCCACTACAGGAGATGAGGTTAGAGATAAGACTCGCAAGGGGGAGGCAAGCAGACATCGGGCACGGGAGCTTACAAGAGGGAGGATGTGATATTCGTGGTGGCGGCGGCTGGCCTGTTCAACGTGGAGCCGCCGAAGAGACTCGAGGTCTGAGTCTGAGTCTGCTGTGGTTGCGCGGCTGGGGCAGCACCGAATAGACTGGGCGTCGAGGCCGCGGGTGCGGGTGTCGTAGAGGACGTGTTGCCGAACAGGCCGCCTCCTGTCGTGGGCTTGCTTCCGAAGAGACTCGGAGTGGTCGTCGTGCCCGCGGTGGGCTGGGCGGCGGATGACGTGTTTGCGGCGCCAAAGAGGCTGCTGGCGGGCGCCTGTGTGTTTGTGGTGCTCGAGCCACTGCGAAGCTGTCAGCATGGCAGTCTAGATGGTACGCGACAAATGTAGACAGAGAAGAGACGGACAAGAGAGTGTTTGCCGAGCCCGTGTTGATGCTCAGGCCGGGGCCGCTGGCGGACCGCGCAAGGGCCATTGTGGGCGCGGTGTGGCAGGCTGCGCGAGGTCGGTGTGGCTAGACCGTCCGGACGAGTGCGTTGGGCAGGCTGCTGGATTCAGAGAGGCAAGCATGCAGGTTGCGTGCCTGTGCGGTGCCGTGGTGAAGCTGGAGAGTGCTGTTTTTGTTGTTTTGGGGTTGGTGGAGGCGAGAGCTTTCCAGCGGCTCCCCGGCGTGCACGAGCAGAGGTACCTGGGTCGGCGCGGCGTGCAGGGGTTCGCCAGGTACCTGCCCGGGCACCGCACTGTACGCTCTGAGTGGTCGCGCGCGACTCCAGCTTCCAGCTTGAGCATGCCTGTGCTAGGCAGGGCCAGCACGACCTCGAATACTGCAACAACAGACACGCGCGTCAGTCCGCTCCGGCTGCCACTTCCACCGACCATGGACTCCATGGATGACGAAGACGACTTCTACGCTCCAGACGAGCCTGTTGCGCAGCCGACAACCCAGTCCGCCGCATCGGCCACGGCACCAGCACGCTCGCAGGATGCAGATCTCGAGTCTGGTGAGGAGGAGGAGGACGAGGGCGCCGCCGCCATGGACGAGGATAACGACGATTCGGACTCGGACTCGGACATCGACATCATAACGGAGCGCAAGGACGGCTCACAGCCAGAGCCTCCATCGTAAGCATCCCCCAAGTCGAACTACGGCAGGAGCTCTGGACTACCCTCTGACCACGCCATCTTGTGCGCACCAGGCAGTCTAGATACAGTGACATAAGGAACATCCCGCAGCGGACAGCCTCGAGCGACCCCTCCGCAAGGGCTGCTCCCACCACAACAAAGGACCAGCCTCCCGCCCGTGCATCATCCCAGAGCCACCCACCAGTCTCGACTTCAAAAATCGATGTCCACGCTGTGCCCACGTACAAGCCCGCGGGAAAGCCCATCACGCAAATTAATATTGATACTGGTGTGCAGCCCTCACGATATTGTTATGACTTTGCCCACCAGCTGCTAACTCGAGTCCCGAAACCGTAGACCTCCCGGACAACGATAAGCCGTGGCGCAAGCCTGGCACAGACATCAGCGACTACTTCAACTACGGCTTCGACGAGTTCACCTGGACCATGTACGCTGCCAAGCAGGAAAGCGTGCGCGGCGAGTTCAGCCAAGACGCCGTCGCTCAGAACAACAAGAAGATGATGGAAGATATGCAGATGATGATGATGGGCGGCATGCCCGGCCTGCCCGGTGGTCCCGGCACTGCCGCTGCCATGCCCGGCATGGAAGGAGGTATGCCCCCCGAGATGCAGCAGATGATGCAGCAGATGATGGCGGGCGGCATGGACCCCAGCCAAATGGACCCTTCTGCCATGTTCGCGGCCATGCAGAACGCTGGCGGTAACCCCCAGGGCGGCCCGGCCGGTCAGGGCCAGAATTTTGGCGGTGGTGGAGGCGGTGGTCAAGGATACGGAGGTAATCAAGGCCAGGGATACGATAACTTCAACCAGGGCATGGGTCGAGGCGGGGGAGGGGGCTTCAGTGGTGGTCGTGGCCGCCGTGGCCGTGGTGGCTGGTGATGGCCGGAACCAAGAGCAAAGCCTCAGGCTTGGTGCTGACCTTGAACAATATTGACGGGTCCAGCCTCAATAAAGTGCCGGCGGTACTGCGGACAGGTACTCACTGGACTGGCCTGGGCGAGCACATGTGTTGGCGTGTTCGGAAAGCACGCCCATTGTTCGCTTCCAGTTCTCGCACGATGGTATCCATCTCTGCGGCAGCAGTCAGTGAGCCAGACAGGACAGCCCGCGAGATGGGCGACACCAGGACAACTGTGCTTGGCGCACCCTCGTCATTGTGCCATGGTCGCGGCTGTAAGTGGCCCCAACATGGTGGCAGCGCAATGCAGCCTGTTGCACAGGACGCTGCTCGACTCAATAGCCTCGCGCGTGGTTTTGTGGAATCAGCGGTAGCTTAAGAATCATGCATCGCCATCGCAATGCGGAGTATGGAGCACGTATCCTCCAAACGAAGCACTCAAGCTTCCATAGCGAGGCCACGCTATCCTAGGTACTCTAGATTTTGGGGTCGCAAGAACATAGGTTCCAGAGACGGAGAGCTTGGCAAGCTCAAAAGAATCATCTCCGCTCTCGTTGTTGGTGATAGGATTCAAGCCCAAGTGGTTTTATGCCGTTTGTCAATCGCCCGCCTGGTGACGGTAGCAACCATGCCCAGAGTGAAACATTCATGCTGTGTCCATGCAGCGACAATCACGATGAGACACCGCAGATATGGAGGCCTTTCACGTGTGGCAGACATAATTGGCCAGTAAGAAGGGCATATCTCGCAGAGTGCCTTTGTCGCATACGTGAGTTGACGGTTATTGGACGTGAATCGTAACAGGTGTGTGAGAACTGTACCGTTGTACGGCAATGATGGCAAAGTACGCTTGATCGGGAGAAGACTACATGTCACTCGGCACGTAGTGTTGATCACGGCAGATTCAGCACGGCTTCCTGCATGTCACAAGAGAACCACTCCCTTTTCGATGCGGCCATGGGCCGGAACCACGTTTGATCAAGTAAAACGGTATATATTGACGGACGCTGCGAACGTCTTTGCTACTGCGAAGCATCCGGAAGGTGGCTGGCATATCACAATGCGGTGCCTGTCTTGGGATTCAAGTGAAGAATCTAGCCAATGGGATAACACGCTGCGGCCACGCCTCAGGATCGCGCCGGCGAGAGGATGGCAATGCGACTGAGCATCACTCCATACCCGCTCGACAAGGCCATGCACGGCAGCCCTGATTGATATCCTGAGGGTACGCAGGTTTTCCTAGCTGTGCTGATGGTCTCCTTTTGCGAGCCAATCCCATTGGCACAACTCTTCACAGACCTCGACTTGGAGCTGCTGCTCGCCAGCGTGTCCCAAGGTCACGATCGTCGACCGGCAGTTCTAGACCCAGTTTGTCTGACAGTCTCATGGCCCATGTGCCGTAGAGAATAGGGACCACAGGGTCTCGGATGCATGACTAGCATGCACGCAACACATCACTGGCGTAACCAACCTTGGTCAAGCAGCCGGTCCACGTGCGTCCACGAGCAGTCGTGAAGGGGCCCCTGCCTTTCCCCTCTTGTCCTCCCCCATCCGGGCCAGATGTAACCATGGGGGAGCACGGCTTCTAGTCTTGTCCAGGTGGTCTTACTAGAAAATTGTCTCTACCCCACGTCCTGTACATGGCCTCGGGATGCATGTATAAGACGGATGGATCAGTCCCGGCCTTTGATGGCTGAAAAGCACTCTCTAGGCATCTTGCACGAGAACTCAAACTCAACAACGAGATCGACGACGACACAACACCACTCACGGTGGTATGGTGCCCCTCACTGCATCATGAGTTCCATCCTTACCAAAATGGCCATCATTGCGGGCCCTACCAAGGAGCCAGTCGTGCTGGCGCCCACGGATCTCGTCTCGGTCCTGGCGCCCGCAGTGCGTGCTGCATCGCAATGTCAGCAGATGCTCGGTGCCTGGTATCTCCAAATATTCCTGCGCGCATTCGCCCTGCTGCGCCACGCTCTCTGGTTCACCCACGCCTTCACGATCCGGTCGCTTGTCTTGTCCAAAAGTGCCCTTCTCAACACTGCCGCCGTGGCAACCCGAGTGGGCTGGCTCGCCTGGGACTGCAAGACGATGAGAAGGTTCAAGAAGAAGCTCGAGTTTGAGCTCTTCACCATCATGCTGAGCACTGGCAACCAAGTCTGTGTGCTGGTCTTCTGGCCGGGCTGGTGGCTCATCGTGCTAGCGATGCTCACATCGTGGCTGTTGGTCGGATGAATGAGAAGCTTTGTAGACGAGCACTGTTGGACCGACACCACACTGTGGTTGTCATCTGGCGAATTTACGGATGATCGCATTGGCCAAAGGAAACCGAGATCTCGTATTAAACCGCGCACAACAACATCGCCTATAGGTCTCGAATTCAGGAGTAGAAGAAGGTGTTTCCGCCGAGGTCTCGCCTGACCTCCTGTCGATAGTCCTTCTCCGGATCGAACTCACGCCATGTGCTTGCCGGGTAGATGTGTTTGCTCCGTTCGTACCACCGCCGATCCACGACCTTGGTCCAAGATGGATCGTCTGACGCGCCCTCGAGCGATTGCACATCGGGCAGTGCGGCAGCCTTGGTCGCCGCTGTCGAAAGCGGCTGGTATTGCGTGCCGGGATCCTGCGGCTCTAGATTCGTGCCATCAGGCGGGGTTTCAGGAGCCTCTGCGCTGTAGTCGAAAAGAATCGTGTCGTTCGGACCAAGCGTTTTGTTCATGATGAAGTATAGAAAATCGTAGTGCTTTCAGGCCACGTATATCAGCGACGTGCTCCAGCCTCGAGCAGAGGACGGAAACATTCAAGAAAAATCGCTTACATGTGGAATGATGACGCCGCCGCGGACCATGATGAGGTCGTCAACACCAACACGCGCCCATGCCTTGGCCGTGTTGACCTTTTCGCCCACGCCGAGCTGTGCACCCACCTTGCGGCTCTTGTCCAGGAAGATCCAGATGTAGTCACCCTTCTTGACTCGAGCTACGCCGCCGGGAAGGTCTGCACCGTCGTAAAAAACAAAGGGCACCGCGATCTCGGTAGCCTTGACAGCTTCTTGGCGAGCCAGAAACTGTTTGCGGAGGGTTTCGCGCTCTGCGGCCTCACGACGAAGAGCAGACTTGGTCATGGAGCGCGGCACGACAGATACAGCGGCGTTGGCCTTGATCTTGTATGTTGTGACTGGTGTTGGGCCATGGTCATGGTTGTGCTTCTTCGTCTCGCCGCTGCTGTCGATATCGTCGCTACCGCTTCCAAGAGACGTGCCTGAAGGTGTGTTTCTTGGCGCTTTCTTGGGGTTCACAGCGATTGCCGCTTGTCCGTCGTCTTCATCGTCGCCGAAGGACAGCTTGGCCAGGCCGCCCTTCTTATGCGTCTTCTTCTTCTTCTTTGAGGGGCCGGGGGCGGCTGCAACAGTACCGCCCAGTGTGCCCTCCCCGTCAGGTGGTGGGGCAGGCGTACCAGACTGGGAGCGCGAGGGCGGTGTCGAGATGCCGGCTGGTGTCTGAGAGCCGCTGTTGTTGGCGGAGTCGCGATCGTGCTGGTCGAGCAGCTCGGCGCGGCGCTTGCGAAAGTCGGAAAGGGCAACAAGCCCGACAGTATTGTTGGAAAGGACCTGCTGCGGAGTGGGTTTGGACGCCGCGAACCGCGAGTCATCTGTGCTTCCTTCGGAGGCAGACATGGCGCCCTGGGTGTGTGGAGGTCTGGGGATGAAGGTGCGGGCGGGATGATTGTCGAAGCACGATCAGAAAATGCTGGAGTTGGAGATGTACCTGAGTGGAGTTCTTGGGGTTTGGTTTGCTGAGCCAAGTCCAGGGTCGACCTCGGGAGGTCCCATAGTCATACAGTGTGTTTCCTACAGTGCGCGTATGTCGCAAACTACAAACCGTCTCGAACAAGCCGAGGCTTGAGAAATGGAGGAAGGGCGGGCTCGAGCCCTGGGAGATAGAAGTGCACTCTTGTGTAAGCACGAAGGAGGATTGCGAGCTCGCGCCGCTGCCGAGATGGATTCATTCGACATGCTGCAGTAAGACGCGTATGTTTTTATTGTATTTTACTTTTCCTTGTAGTTACATCTTTGTTCTCTCGTTTTAAAGCCTGGTGGTCAGCAATGCCCGACGCTCGGTGAATCATAGTCTTGCACATGCCTCGACGGCTGCAGCAGGGAACTAACTGACGTAGAGATCCCTGGATTGTCTCCGCTGAAGATGGTATCAAAGCCGTACCCCATGCGGGGATGCCGCCACCCTTGGACTGTGCCGGCCGCCGCGGCATCTCAATCCGCGTCCCCTGCCTTCCTCCCCTAGGCTACATCTCGAGGACGGTGCCCCGGCGCCGTCCGTCTCGTGTCTGAACCTGCTTCTTCTCATTCATGCCCTGTTCCACTGTCCCTCCAAGGCAGTACACCCTATACATTATCGTACATCTACAACAAGCATGGCTCCCGGTCCGCTGACGACTCCGCTGACGCGCTTGCTGGGCGTGCAGCACCCGGTCATGCTCGCCGGCATGGACCAGGTCGCCGGCCCCGAGCTCGCGGCCGCCGTCACCAACGCCGGCGGCTTCGGTACCGTTGGCGGCGCCCGCTACACGCCCCAGCAGCTGCGCGACATGCTCGCCGAGCTCAAGTCCTTGCTCAACGACCAGGACGCCCCCTTTGGCGTCGACCTGCTCCTGCCACAGGTCGGCGGTACTGCCCGCAGCACAAACTACGACTACACCCACGGCAACCTCGACGAGATGCTCGACATTGTCATCGAGTCCGGCGCAAAGCTCTTCGTCTCGGCCGTTGGCGTCCCTCCCAAGGCGGCCATCGAAAAGCTCCACAAGGCCGGTGTCCTCTACATGAACATGGTCGGTCACCCAAAGGTATGTCTGCAGCCCTCTGAGTCCGTTGCCTGTGCCATCTGCTGACAGTGCCGCTCCGATATTACTGCAGCACGTCCACAAGGCGTGCCAGGCTGGCGCAGACTTGATCTGCGCCCAGGGAGGCGAGGCCGGGGGACACACGGGCGATATCCCAACAAGGTGAGCCAAGACCAGCCTGACCTGCATGCTGGTGCAGGTGTTTCCACAGCGAGCTTCCAACTGACCGCCATGCGCAACGTTAGCGTGCTGACGCCGGCATGTGCCGACATCTGTCGCCAGTACAAGTCCCCACTGACGGGCGAGCCCGTGCTGCTTGTCACCGGAGGCGGCGTCAACGACGGCCGCAGCTTGGCTTCTGCCCTGATGCTCGGAGCTAGTGGCGTCTGGGTTGGCACGCGCTTCATCCCGACTGTCGAGTCAAAGTACCCCGACGTCGCCAAGAAGCAGTAAGGAACCTCGAGGACGATCCGGGTGTTGACACAGCTCAAAGTGCAGTGCGCTGACACGCTGGCAGAATCATCGACGCCAACTACGATTCGTGGATCAAGAGTACGATCTGGTCGGGAAGGCCCCTGAGATCGCTGCGCACTCCGTATGTCGAGGACTGGGAGAACAACCGCCAGGACGAGATCAAGAAGCTCCTCGGCCAGGGCATCGTGCCGCTCCCCCACGAGCTTGATAGGCTGCACGAGGAGGGCAAGCTGACCGAGGAGATCGAGGACCAGTCTGCGCTGAGGTGAGTCTTTATCGTAGCGGGTAGGACGATTCCGGGCAGCATTCTAACGGACGGTGTGCACACAGACCCTTGGGCATTGTTGCCGGCTCGGTCAACAAGCCAAACCAGACTGCCGCCGAGGTCGTGCAGGAGATTGTTGAGCAGGCCACGAGCATGCTGAGCGGTGCCAATGACTTCCTTGTTTCCAAGACGAAGCTTTAGTGTTGGGCATCGCCACTTCCAACAAACATAGCGAAGTGGTGCAACGTGAGCGGGGGGCGGCCAGCGCCAGCTTGTGGCGATGCTGCAGTGAGAGTCCAGTTCTGACAAGTGAACATGGTGCGTTTCCACTACCTCGGAAGGGACAGGCCAGCGTGCGGTTTTGAGATCATCTAGTGCAATGCTTTGCTCTGCCAAGGCGGCCCAACAGGCGTTGTCTGGACACAGTTTAGCATAAGCTACATGAGGAGAAGTGTGGACGGGTTGTCCCGAGCATGTCTCACATACCAAGACAGGGAGTATGTGCGCAGCACCGTCTGTTGTCTAACTTGTATGTAATTAGCTCTCATCGTAACGCAGGTCTCTCCAATCAGCTGCCTGTGGTGGCTCCGGCGTAGCCATGGTTGCTGGGACGAAAGTACAAGATGCCGGCCACAGCATGGCGATCCGCACCGAATGTAGTCATTGCATTGTGCCCGGGCGAGGGTCATGTCACAACCAGACGGCCCGCTCGACTCAGTTCCCCATGTAATCCCGTGTTGCACGGCATCCCCTGCTGTGAACGCGGGAATGCAGATCACACGGGTCGCTGCGAGATCATTTGCGCATGCTCACCGCCGGACAATTCGGCAATGTCTTATTTGTGTTGTATATAAGATAGCAGAAATGAGGACTGGTTTGGAGTTTCGAATCTTTTCTCGCACCACCTTCTTTCCCTTCGTATCGGCTTGTTCCTGTGAGAGCTGCTTCACGTCTCGCGATCCTGCTCGAACCATCACAGCTTTCCATCTCGTCCGTCACGGGCACTGCAGAGGCGATCAACGAGCTTCCGAACGAGAGACCAGACCATTCGCGAACATGCTTCCTGTACTCTTCTTGGCCGCAGTGGCATCGGCAGCTGTGCTACGTCCGAGATCCACGGCTCTCGGAAACGCTACAGAAGTCTACGATGCCATTATTATTGGTGGCGGCCCAGCCGGACTCTCCTGCCTCAGCGCCCTCGCTCGGGTCCGTCGTAACGTGCTGCTCATTGACTCGGGCGAGTACCGTAACGGCGTCACCCGTCACATGCACGATGTGATTGGCTTCGACGGTAAGTACAATCGACTTGACCGCGCCTAGGCTGATATGCACAAGCTGACCAGACGTCTTGCGCATGGGCAGGAGTGACGCCGGCATACTATCGATGGGCCGCGCGAGAGCTCATCGCCGACTACCCCACAGCGCACATGGCCAACGGCACGGTAACAAAGGTTGAGCCCCAGAACGCCAACAACACCGCCTTCACCGTGACGCTGGGTGGCAACTCGACCCTGCCGGCCACGTTGCAGGCTCGCAAGGTGGTGCTGGCGACGGGCCTTCGGGACATCATCCCCAGCACGCCGGGGCTCATCGACAATTGGGGACAGGGCATCTACTGGTGTCCGTGGTGCGACGGCCACGAACATGCTGACCAAGCCCTCGGCTTGCTGGGCCCCATGCATGCCGCTGCCTCCATGACCCGCGAGATTCTTACCCTCAACACCGACATCATCGCTTTCGTCAACGGCACCCAGACCGAAGCTGAAATCACCCAGGCACAGACCAGCTTCCCGGGTGCTGCCGACTATCTCAAGCTGAACAACGTTACGATTGACAACCGGACGATCGCTTCCATCGAGCGTCTCGAGAATGCTCTCGACAGCCCCGGCGCGCCAGACCTGGCCACTTATCCGGAGCACGATCTATTCCGCATCAACTTCGACAGAGGTGAGCCGGTAGAGCGTAACGCGTTCTTCGTCGAGTTCAAGAATGAGCAGCACTCAACCATCGGGGCGGACATGGGTGTAGACCTCTGGGGCGGTCGCCTAGCGGTCAACGCTTCACGAGGCCTCATCACGAACCTGTTTGGCGTATATGCCATCGGCGACGCCAACTCGGACAACACCACCAATGTCTACCACGCCCTCGCAAACGGAAAGACATCGGCGGTATACCTTCATGGTGAGTTTCCTTCTCGATCCTAGTTAGAAGGCCTGGTTTGCTAATCTTGCCGTCTTGCAGTACAACTGGCTCGCGAAGATGCCAATGCCCAGCTCACAGCCGCTGGCGTCAATATCACTGCCCGCAATGATCAGTTCGACATGCGCTCGCTGTGGGAGACAATGAATGGCCACCCCCGAGAGATCATGTATGCTGGCGAGTATCCACACTAAGTGCATCGAGACATCCGATGATTGCCGCACTGGGAGTTATATGCAAAGGGATGTTAAGAGGCAGCTTACTTCGTATTTATGTTTAATGCTGTAACGAACCTCTACGAGTTACGGGGATACTGGATTTGGAACAGGGAATATCATCATATATACACTGAGAGAACGAGATTAATATAATACATTGAGCAATAGTTTCAAACTACTATTCTACTCGGCTATCTATTCGACAATTATAGTGCTTCGATATTACACCAAACTTGAAAATCTCTAGATTAGTTGAGATATATTGGTATTGAAGCCTGCCACATGAAATATGAGGCGAAGGATACGATTGAACATTTTTATTTACAGCACAATCCACCTTACCGTCTAATCGGCTGCATAGTACAACTTACGATACGCGAAGGCCACGTACGTAATACATAAGTTATCTAAATCTATTAGGAAAGTACGATAGAGCAGCGCCTGATTTTTTTCATCCGCTATGCTTAACCACAGAGACCCCCTAAACTAGATGAGAGTACTACATACTTGATATAAAGCATACTCAAAAAGTATATATTTACTATATTCGACTAGTAGAAGCATCATCGACTTATAGCCGAGCCCTATATATATAAACGACTACTGCAGCTTTACATTTGGTAGTTGCTTACTCTAGCTGTGGACTGTTCACTACGTATCTACGAGGTTAATCGAGTTGTTATAATCTTCGCTCTAACACGAACAACCCCTCCAGCTAGTACATGGACGGTGTTTATATACGTAGCTTCTCTTCAACACTACTACCACTTGTCTATAGGAGACTAATAGACTTATCCTAGTGCAGGACATGAAGTTTTGGTACTATGAAGAAGTGGAAGTAGTTGCGGACTTCTAATCATTATTGTAACGCAGTAAATATCATAAGTAGGCGTCTCCCTACTGAACTTTTTATTGTTGAGTGTACCTCCTGCTGTAACGAATAAAACCAAATTCGTCTTCGTCAGAACGGATGGCAATTGTTCCGGTATTGTTAATAGCATTCAGATAGATACACAGAATGATAAAGCAGATAACTAGTACGTACTAAGCATAGGTATAGTACAAAATCCCCTCCTCTTTTCCGCTCGCAACGAAGTCTTTTATTGCTATAACTTTTATAGGCTTCCAACTTATTAGAGCCTACATTGTCTCGACCGCGCAACGTCATAGACAGCATGCTATATGCATCGATCATATCGTAATGGACTGAGTATAAGAGCAATTACTTACAACGAACCATTATTCCCGGTGGATTCTAGATCCCACTGTAATAATACTTCCCTTCCCAATTCTCAAAGGCTCTAATATGACAACTAGAATGAAACGAAATGCTTATAGCGTAGTAGTACTAATTGGAAAATTTTGAAGTCCAGCATATATTTCGAGTCTAGCTATTCTTAAAGAATAAAAGAAAATTCATGACAGCTTATATATAGTAGCCCTGCGGAAGCACCATTTCTTAGCATTAGGTTTATATCAGGCTTATAGTAGAGCAGAAGACAAATTCCAAGGTGAGATATATTACCACTAAAAAATCATAATCAAAGCTTTGGTAGCGAGATATTTATGGAACACATGATGGTTAGTATTTTCTAGAGCTACGCGCGATAAGTGGTCATTTATTGGTGGTATAAGCAGTATATAGAGCTGAGAAAAGAGAGAAAACTATGTTTGTAGAATCTAAGAGTAAGCAAGGCCGGCTATATACCGTGTTACTCTTCTTATTTAGCGGGCCGGGACATGTTTTCACAGACTGTAGCTGCCTCGCCTATTATAGTATGAGTACGCCCCGTATATATGTATGCTACATAACTAAATGTCTTGCTTACGCTATTACTACTACATGACACTACTACCCTCAAGGTCTACATATGAAGTAAACAAAGATTTCAATAGTTAGAAGTATACGGAATACATTAGTACTAACCAGCATATGTACCGGCTCTGGCCGGGGTAGAGACAACCTAACGAGAGAATGCTTAAGATACCGAAGAAAGAAAACACCCCTGGTCTAAAAATTCTCATCAATTTTTTACAGAGGTAGAAAACTGGGACCCAAAGTTCATTACAATTCAAGTACTTGTATACACTACACAATGAACATACATAGAATGATGTTACTTGCCCATCTACCTTCGAAAAAGCATAGGTATCTACCTTGCGGATATGTTGTAACTTTGACTCGGTAGTTGAGAGATACCCTAGTGGGATACTACTTATTCCAGTCTATTGCGAAGGAGAAAAAGACAACTACTTCCGTTTATAACAAGTTATCAATAGTATGGGAAAATTGACCTGGGTTGACATCGGAGCTACTTTAATACACCTCTTTATCTTCACTCAATAGCTGTTGAAATATGTACTAGCGTACTCTCAGATAATATAGCACCGTTGATAGAGATCTTCAGATATTTTTAACTTCCGCGTGAAATCATTCCCGTCAAAATCTCTTCGCAATACCGTAAAGTTAGCAGGCACTACTAACTTATCTTCGCTTGTAAGAAAGTAAAATAGTCAACCTAGTAACGAGACATGCCTAGTAGGCGCTCTATAGGAGAGGGAACAACTCAATATTATATAATACGCAGGATTTAGGTAATTACTGCCTCGTCGAAACCTTCTTTCAGTAATTATTTAGGCAACAAAGAGCACTAGCTAGCGACCTGTTATAATACTATTATATACTTTTCTGTAATCTCGTAACTAGGTGTATCTCGCAGCTTGGTAGATGACAATGTTGCATATATACCTCCCCTTTCATCTTTTCTATATGTGACTAAGATATGTAGGCAACTGGCTTGGGCCAAAGCTGACATTATATTTAACTCCGACCTCCAATATATCCCGTGCACACAATTTATAAATATCACTGCAAGCACTTATTATAATCTAGACGATCTACATAGATACTGGTATTGTAGAATCCTCATTCCTATAAAATATAACAACGACGAGGATAACAAAAATCTTTAATATAGTAGTAAATAAGGCTTATACGTGCAAGTATTCACAATATCGAGAAAGGTATCCTCACTACTTTCTACAATAGAAAGAGTAGGCTCGCTATAATCCTAGAGCTTCCTCGCCGCTGGCTATGGACGTTGCTGCTTGACAAAGGCAACGTAGACTAGCCGCGATTCACTACGAGATATACAGCTAGTCCGGTCGTGGTACCAAAAACAACTAAACACGGAAGCCACTCAGTGGATAATGGGCTTCTTATCCTAATAGTATAAAAGAAACTAGAAATATCCCCTCTCTCTTAGAAATTTAGGTGAGATACTAAGTAACTATACCGAACCATGTAGCTATGTATACATTTATTACAAAGCTTTTCTTAGTCATCGAGAGTTTTAAACATTCTCTAACACTCTATTATGGTAGACGGATATGTGATAAATCCTTCGACTGTATAATGTAAACCTTATCTTTACATTTTATAAATCGTAGGACTTAAGTCCTGCTATCTGAACGTAAATGCATTCGTAGATGGATATGGAAACACTTTGAAAATATAAGATAGTAGTATTTAGATATAACATTTGTAGCCCCTTCTCTTGCTCAAATTTGTTTTCGTGCTGCAGTATCTCGTACTGCGTGCGATATTGTATCTAACATTTTCTAACTATTCGTGAAATTAGTCGATCATTTCTCCAGGGGTTTTACGTTATAGGTCACCGTACAGTAGTCCTACTATCCACAATACAGCATAATCCAGTTTCCAATTTACGGAAATTAAATCTATATAGTACAGTGAAATTCAACCAAGACAAGTTGTAATCGTATTAAGAGTAGGTCGCTACTTACTTTTTATCATCTGGACAATTACCGTAAGAAGGCTTCAACGAAGTAGTATTCATCCTCCCCCTCTACATTATATAATAAAGAGGTATTCCCTCGCCTATAAAGCGTCTACCAGGCCTATAGGTATCTCGCCATTAGGTCTATATCGTTACTAGGTAAAGTACGTTGGTGTCCAGTCCATCTCAATATATGGGTAGAGAGTATAAAGCCCACGATCGAAAGAATTTCTAAAGCAGGGGCTATAATGGTATTTGAAACTTAGCCTTTGTTAAGTATCCTCTACTTGTATGTCACTACAGAAGATCCCTTTCTATAAGGCACGTATACACAGGAATACTACTGAAGCTAGAAGCCGTATAACATATGGAAATAGATAAATTGATCGCAACAGAGGTACGATATTTAAGATGATTCACTACTTGTTTTTAGCTAGTACAAGAAGGTAGTTAAGCTAAAAACACAGGGTGTAAGTAATCCTTCTCCGGTCCGCTTCACTAGAATAAGCCCTAGAGCATACCATATGGTTGTCGACTATACAAGCAGTATAACCTCATGGGTGTCAAGGTAGTTAGGCATAGGGCGATTCATAGGAGTCCTAATTGATACATTGAGTAACAATCTAATTTAATTAGACCAGAGTGGCTCGAAACACGCCAAGCATGAGTTAAATTAAACAGTACTAACTCTGTTCCAGAGCCTAAGCAAGGTTAAGCAAATATAGCGATACAACGTCTTACAGCTCTATCATTTTAGGCTATAAGACAATAGCTATAAGGCAGCCCACTGTCAACATACACTAAAAAAGAAAACTTCATCAATCCTCTTACCTTCAAAGCAGGTTACAAGCGTATGCTAAATATAAAGCGAAAGCTCTAAGAGCAACAACGCATGTATGTAGATTACGCTTCATAGCTGTAGAGTCAAGGTGAATTTCAATTCTAAGTAGACTTACGCGAACCCTAGAAAGCCATGCTACTTATTCCTTAATATAGTAGGTATGAGAAACTCCTCTTTAACTTAAAAAAAAGCGTTTACTGACTGATTCATTATCGCGCCTCTCTGCAGAGCTCTTCTCATTCCATTATGTTCACCTCTATATGGCATCGAATATATGCTCAGGACATTACTTAAATCCAATTATTGAGAACAAAATCTACTACACACTCGGTTTTATCTATTTCTCATCACCCGAAAATTATTAATCTAGATTAACTTTGAAGATGCCTAGGTGTAGGTAGTAAGTGGGCAAACAAGGATCCTATACACCAGCGTAACCTAAATAATAAGCAACTTATGTTCTTTACGATAGTCTTACAACTAGGTATATCTTGTTACTAGGTGGATTACGTTAATCGTTAGAAAGTAAAATATATACTTACGCGAGACCTCTTATACGCTAGCAAGTCATCGCTATATATCCGCATGTATCTATAAAATCATATAGTCCTGTCGTACTAAGAGTCTTCACAGTACGTAGTCCTCCAGATTGTACAGAGTAATGAGTAACAATGAATCACTGTCCTCGGGTCATATTCAGAACGAAGTAAGACTTACAGAGCCTCTCGCCTGTTCCTATCTACTTATATCATTAGCTGTGGCTATCCTTTCTATAGTTATTTAACCCAGTCCGGTGCAAGAAAACAAATACTGGTTATGCTAAGCTTAGAATGGGGTGAGTGTCATACAAAGAGCGTAAAATCATGAAGTATATTGATTGACCACTCTCCTACAAACGCAGAGAACAGTTTTGTAAATGAATCTTAATATTTACCACGTACTAAAACAGTTTACCACCAACTTCAGTACATGGGGGGAAACATAAAGTTGCAGAAACAGCTTCGCTGCTACTCTATCATAGGATAGCAGAAGAGATTCGGGTAAGAACACTACGATGAAATGTAGTTTCCGATTGGCTATAGAAAATGAATGTACTCTAGAAACCCCGTTTACCGAAATCACTATGTAATATCTAACGGCGAGTTGTTTACTATAACCTCTGTGAATGAAGTATATATAAACGGCATTCCATTTCATAACGTGTCGTATTGTCATACTAGGTTGCAAAAGTACTATTGTCCTAGAACTTTGTACAAACGCTATTTCTATGCTAAAAGAGTTAGAACTCTTTGGTCAACTTCTACTACTCTAATCAATCTACATAGTTTACTGGAATGGATCAAGAGACCAGTCAGAAGACTATTAAAGAGAAATAGAGCACGGCCAGCATAGTATATAAATAAACGAGGCAAGCAAATACATTGGGAGCAATTACAATAGAAAGAATGATAACCTTGAATAAAGTCCCCGTATTACTAGTTCCATATCAAATCGATTTCCAGTGATGAAATCCATAATGTGTTGTTCGTATGAACCGAGAAGAAATTGATCTTATAGGCCCTATAGGTATTTACCAATGCGAGCGCCCCAATCTATGTACACGCTGTATCATCTATCACAGCTAAAGCCCGTAAAGGCTGCTTCGAGAGTATAGGTCACTTATACCGGTTGAATCGATCAGATCTATCTTTTGCTTGTTAGAATTGAAACTGATAAATAATTAGGGAAGTGCGCACTTTCTTATCTTCCGCAGAGCAAGAGCAAGAAGCAACTCATCTAAGTCTAAGCTGCTTGTATTAGATACCTTCATCCGTTGTCCCTTCCCAGGTTAGAAATTTATCAAGCTTCGAATCAGTGCATTATACATTAATATTCGAACAACTCTCAAATGTAGAATACAGAGACAATCTTAGTCTGTTTTTCATAATCCTTCTTACAATCTCTCAATCTCCGCTAGTACTTACGTCTCTACTCTAACTACCAGCCCTCCCACGTAGAATATAAGTTAATAGATAGTATTAAGTATATATAGACCCTCATTCTATATAGTACTAGCAACAACCACTCATATATATATATGTAATACAGCTGGCTTGTTATAATCGAAGTATCTTCTAGCTTAGATTGGAGCTACATAAATCGTATCGTTGTTTTACCAGATTGTGTACTATAATAGATATCTACCGGTTCGCTACTATCAGCCTTGACTTCCGGTTTCTGTTAAGCTCTTCCTCCAGTATCGACCATAAGTACAGATGTAGACTTTGGAGCTCTGATTACCTTTACAGTCAATGTCATACTCAGGGCCGTTATTCAGCTCAGTCTTACATCTACAATGGAATTACTATGAGTCGCAGGGAACTCGATAGCTTTAGGAGACTTCATATGCTTCTTATCTGTGGGGTCTTGCTATATTAATAATATATATCCCGGCTTCTAGAACTTATACCATTGTCCCTATTTACCTCGAGGGATTTCTACGATTTGATTGATTTTTTCAGCTTCTCTGCATGATTCCTATATACAATAGAACTAAAGGCTAACAACTTAGGATTATATAAGAAGGTTTATATACTTCCGCCCACCACCATAGTACAATCTTTTATTCAGTTAGATACAGTCTAGCTTTTACTCTAGCTTTTACTCTAGTAGGATATAATGTTAAATCAATCTATTACAGGGCTTCCAGTGACTCTCCGTCAAGTAAGAGAAAGAAGAATGAATAGCTAACGAAAGGAAGCTCTTTCAAGACAGCAAGAAGAAACTTGGTTGTAGAATATAGATAGGTAAGTAGAAAGATCCTTCCAACTAAAAGTTGAGTAAGTATTATTTCTCCTAGATGATATTAAGATCTCGGATACTCAGCTAGTACGTAGTAGCTTAAGAAGACAAGGGATCGAGCGATCTATACCCATAATATTAGATTCGTAGTAGTGACTTAGCGTAGCCATGTTATGTAAACTATTTCCAGGTCACTTTAAGGACCAAGAAACAGTCTAACGCTACACAACCCTTTTCTACCCGTAGGTCTCGACTATGTCTCTTAATGATATATATATCGACTCAAGTCTACCCTTGCTTGGTACAATGTATGACAACTTCAAACCCTGAGAAGCCTGGATGATAAAGTGAGAGTGTACTTAAATACTGGAACTGTAATTCAGTTGACTTCGTATACATAGTGTCAAGTGTACAACAATACAAGCCAGATACTTGTATACACTAAGTATAGTACCAAATGAGAAGATGGATGGAAAGAGCAGGGAATATACAAAAAAAGAAAAAGGAAAGAACGATAATTACGTAGCGATGGTCTTAATCAAGCCTTACTACATCAGTCTATTGGTTATATAACACCCTTATCATATATAGTTCAAGAGGTAAAGACTTTCTTAAAAATGTACCTTCAGATGTTTGAGAGTCTCTTAAGTAGAGTAAACTATTATTTATTAAAAGATCAGAGGTATTGCTTTCGAAACTGCTCATCATCAATGAAAAAAAGCTTTCTAAGCACTATATGCATGGGTCTCCTAGAGTCCCCATATTATAAATTTGCTATTCGAATAGTATATGTAGAATATAACTTTTATGTTGTATTCCCCTGACACAATCTACGGCCAAATCATAACAAATGCTTAGAAGTCATTTTCGTGCCTTACTAAGTGGAGTAGGAGCATATATTAAACGAGCTCTATAGAGACTGTATAGATAGATCTTGAGTGCCCATAGAGACTGCGTATCGACGGGCTACGAGTGTGTGTAGGACTACTTCTCGCTCATTATGCTTAATTGTTGAAGGAAGTAAAGGCTATGTATACTACGTATGTTGAGAAGCGTACTATATACGCATGATATAACAGAATACTTTCTTCCTAGAATGGAAGTATAAGTCTATCGCTTATGAGTGATATATATATATAGGTGTAGGGTGACTCTTAATATACATTTATTGTTCTCCGTGTAGGTGAAGAACGAGTTGTTGAGATACGTACATAAGTAATATTGATAATGCATCTTGTAATTTGTAGCACGCAATAATATTCAGCCGGTAAAGGGTCACTACCATATCTTGTCTCTAGATTGTTCGAACACGTCCACATCTTCTTTCCCCTTCTGTATCAGAAGAAATGTTGTACACTACGCAAGTGATGTAGACTTATCTAGCGGAAACTTAACTAAGATAATGTAGCAGGAGATGCTCCAGTAGAGGAAAGGGAGAGTCCCAAAATTTCAGAATGTGTATAAGACTAAGCAAAAGGAAAAGGAAGAGGGAAAAAAGAACAGGGCGAATACAAGGACTATACTGATAAATTGATTATTTTGCACTTATTATTGGTCTGCTTGCGGACAATAGAGAGACTGGAGCTTTGTACTATAGAACATTTTATAGAGAGAACATAGAACTGAGTGGCATTGCCATGCTGGGTGAGTTTATGTAGTCTTTTAGCACTTCCAACTTACTCTAAGTCTTAAAATTACGCATTTCCACTTCTGAGCACTTTGTGAGCTAAAGTCGAACATATGATAGAATTTGACAGGACTTGAAGAAAGTGCTTTTTCAGCTACATAGATATCGAAAACGTTTTTTCTTATTCATTCACGCAACTGTTTTCATCAAACATATAACATCAAGCTTTTCTGTTAGGGTACGTCTCATACAACTATACTGTGTCCTACCAAGGAGATTACACTGATTATGAAGAGACCACTACTGTACCTAACAATTATTGTAAGACTTTAACAGCAAATGGAAGAATTCTTTTAGCCCGACTATATCGAATACTAACTTAATAGTACTATGACGATTTCAATCACATATGTCAAGGTCAGCAGCTTCTTGAAAGAGTCTTAACATAGCTTAGAGCCATGTAGGCTGAGTAACCATTCTTCTCTTTTCCAAACAGCTTGAAGAGACAGACTTAGACATAGTTTTATATTTAGCTTATAGTAGGAGGCCAATAGTTGCACACATACACGATCTTGATAATAATTTCCAAGCTGCTCTACCGAGAGACTAGGTGCTGTGTGAAGAGACTGTCCTGCGCAGGGGGCAAGCTCAGTGTCGGCGTGGGCCGGCCGGACCGCTACCTTCGGCACGGGACCGGGCAGTGTCCTCCCCGCATATGCTGTTGTCATGAGCGCCCTCTGGAAACAGGGTATTCCCAAACAAATCCCGTCTCAGCCCCCCTTGCCCAGCGCGAACTATTGTTTCTGGATCATATCTTGATCCTCAATACAGCCATGCAGAAAATTGCACCGATACTGCGCCGGAACCTGTCTGAGATAGTCGCCGGCCGTGCCGTGCCTGGGGGATCCAAGGCGTCGGGCATCGCCATCAACGCAAGGCGGCTGATGGAGACGTTGCACGAGTCGTGCGCCTGGGGGGCGGCGTACTTTGCTGAGGACACGCAGAACGACACACGGGCGAGGTCGGGGATGGCACGGCTGGCCCTGTCGGACGAGGACGCGGCGGTGCGAGCGTGGCTAGGACAGCAGGTCGAGGCGCTGGGGTGCACACTGACAACGGACAAGATGGGCAACATGTTTGCGCGGATGGCCGGGTCGCGGGGTTCCGGGGCCCCAATGACGGCAATGGGCAGCCACCTGGATACGCAGCCGCACGGTGGCCGGTACGACGGGATCCTCGGCATCGTGGCCGGGCTCGAGGTCCTGCGCAGCCTGCACGAGCGCGGGCACCGGCCAGCCTTTGACATTGGGCTCGTCAACTGGACCAACGAGGAGGGCGCCCGCTTCCCCAAGTCGATGGTGTCCTCGGCCGTGTGGGCAGGCGACATAGCTCTTGCAGATGCCTGGGCGCTGCCAGACATCGCCGACCCGGCCATCACCCTCGGCGCCGAGCTCGCCCGCCACGGCCTTGTCGGCAGCCTCGATTGCTCCGCCGACCCGGCCCGCGGCTTCCCGCTCGCCGCCCACTTTGAGCTGCACATTGAACAGGGCCCCGTCCTCGAGGCCGCCCGCCGCCGCATCGGCGTTGTCCAGGGCTCCCAGGCCTACCGCTGGCTCACCGTCGAGGTTGCCGGCCGCGCCGCCCACACCGGTACCACGCCGCTCGAGATGCGCTCCGATCCTGTCCTCGCCGCCGCCCGCATGATCACCGCCTCCCACGACGTTGCCCGCCGTCATGGGGGGCTCGCCTCGACCGGCATCCTCAAGCTGCCAGCCTCCTCGTCTACGAACACCATCGCCACTACAGTGTCCTTCTCCCTCGACATCCGCCATCCCGACGACAATGTCCTCGCCGTCATCCACAACGAATGTCTGGAGGCCTTCGAACAGGCTCGCACCAACCAGTGGGGCAAGTCCGTCAGCCTCAGGTACTCCCTCGACACCGACTCCCCTGCGGCGAAATTCGATCCGGGCTGCATCAGGGCCATTGAGCTGGCTGCCGATAGTCTAGTCGGCCCCGAGGGCTGGCAGCACATCACAAGCGGTGCCGGCCACGACACCGTCTGCACTAGCAAGCAGTGCCCTTCTGCCATGATTTTTGTCCCGTGCAAGGGCGGCATAAGCCACCACCCGGAGGAGTACTGCACCCCTCAAGACTGGTATGTGCCCAGAGCTGAAATTTGTTAATCTCTGATCAAGCATCCAAATGGAAACTGTTCTGACATTGCTGATTTACCGGATAGTGCTCTGGGTGCCCAGACTCTACTAGAAACAGTGCTGCATTATGATCAGATGAGAGTCGCTGAAGCATGAGCGGCACAGCGAGCCTCGTTCTTCTAAACAAGTTGAGACCCTTCTTGTTCACCCAGAGTCTCATGATGCTGCTGCCAGTGAATGGCACATCTGCAGCGCAAGGGTGGATCGACACCAAACCCGATATGAACTCGCGCCAGCGTATGGTTTGTGTCACACTCAGGTACAGTCCTAAGCCATAGGCGTTTTTCATGAGCTGAGCGGGTCAACCTCACGCGATTCGCCGGCATGTGGCATATTTCAAGCCAGGTGGCTGCCTTCGGCTCTAAACTTCACATAAGCACACAACGCGGACGATCTTGACTACATGCCATGGAAGCAATATAAAGAGTGCAAGATCCTTACGAATCGTGGAATGTTCGATATCGTGCTGAGTCCTACTCAAATGTACAGCATATTATACAGGGAGCTGGATCGCGAACGTGAAGTATACAGACCATTCCCAACGAACATCACGAGAGACTTACAGCTGGACCAGCAGCTTTCGTGCGTGCTCGGCCAGTTCCTCCAGGGGCACATCACTGGTCAGTCCTAGGCGGCGACACTGAACAGAGCACAGCCGCTTCTCCTGCCATGCACGCCCGAGAATGACTATGACAGGGTAGCCAGTGGCGTCGGCGTCCTTGAGCTTCCACGGCAGGGACAGGGGACGATCATCCAGGGCCACGTCGATACGGGGGCTGTTCCCAGTCTCAGCCTGGGCCAATAGCTTTGCAACGTCCGCAGCGTCTTCTGTGTTATCCTGGGTGGGGACCACAGCGACCTCGAAAGGAGCGATGGCTCGAGGCCAGTTCAGTCCCTTGTCATCGGCAAGATGGTCAGCGACGGCACCGATGATTCGTGAGACGCCAATTCCGTGGCAGCCCATCTGGACAAAGGTCCGCTGGGACGTCCCGCGCTTTTCTAGGCTCGGAACCTGGACTTGAGCTGATAACGCCTCGGAGTATTTTGTGCCCAGATGAAAAGTGTGTCCCAGCTCGATGGCTTTCTGCACCTCCAGCGTCGGCGACAAGCACATGGGACAGGTGTCGCCACTTCGTATCCTAAGTACGTCGGTCTCATGTGTCGCAGCTGATGATTGAGATACGCGCATAGACGGCACAGCAGAGCTTTCCAGGCGGCGTCGAGCTTCATGGTCAGAAAAGGCTGCAGTCACCCTGCGATCGACAATGTGCACGGCTTCCAAGGGCGACTGCTTATTATCTGATGGCCGTGGTAGCATTCCGTCATGGAGAGTGACACTCGAGTCCAGTGGCACAATGGACTTGATGATGTGCATGTTGATGTCCTCGGCGCTTAGAGTGCGAGCCTTGTTGGTGGTCGCGTCCTCAACACTGGTCGGATACCAGACATGGACCAGCTGCTTGCGATCTTTCGTGATGCCCCGGAACAAGGACATGGTTGAGTATTGTACGGGGCTCTTGGGATCGGGAATTGCAGGAACCGCCAGCTCCTCGTTGGCAACATAATCGCACGTCTTGCAGCTGATCACGTGGTCTTCGCCGATAGACGTTGGTAGGTGGTACTCATGGCTCAAGTCACCACCAATATCTCCAGAGCTTGCCTCAGCCACGAGGTAGGGTAGCTTGAGGGTATCAAACAACCGCGAGTATGCCGCTCGGACCTGCTGGTAGGTTTCCAGGGCAGCTTCAGTCGAACTGTCGAACGTGTATAGATCCTTCATGGTGAACTCGCGGCCGCGCAGCAGCCCATGGCGAGGCCGTACTTCGTCACGGTATTTGCGACCTGGATGAGGGTTAGAAAAGGTACAGTGTTACAGGATCGTCCAACCCCGTTCAGGGCCGGCGTCGTGGTGATTTACCGATCTGATAGAGCCTAAGTGGTAGATCCTTGTACGAGTGCACAGTACTGGCGACAAGCGAGGTGATTTCCTCTTCGTGAGTCGGTGTCAAAAGTAGCTTGGTTTCTTTCCTGTCTTCGAGACGAAACAGCTGCAACACCAATTGTCAATCAATGCGTGGTCTCGAGCATAGCAGTCCAGGCGACGGCCAACAGAACCTCTCAAACGGAAAAGTAAGGACGAAAATGCACAATAAAATAGAAGCCAGAAACAATCACAGTCTCAAGGCTCGAATAGAACCCGCTCCATCCAGATATCGAGAGAACCCGAATAAAAACACCATATACTGACCTCGGGGCCATAGGCGTCTAAACGACCCGTCTTCTGCCATAGGGCCTGTGTAGAGAGGGAAGACAGCGAAACCTTGGACGCGCCTGGAGAGGAGAGCCTCGTGTTAGCCCACAACGTGCAGACCACACCATGGGCAGGAACTTGAATGCTGGAAGTATGATACTAGGCTCGGGTTGCACTCACCAAGCTCGCTCATATGGTGGTCAATCAGTCGTTCTAGCTTGACCTGCACCCTTTGCGCTAGTGGCAGGAGATGGAAAACACCAGGCTGGCTCTGTGGTACCGTAACAGTGTCAGGCAAGGCGCGATATAACCTCGTGGAGAAGACATGTGATGCTATGGACGAACCTGCCGAAGATAGCCTGCTCTAACGAGCTTGTCGAAGGCGTCGACTAGAGCCAGAGTGTTAGCTAGAAAGGTTGTGTGAAGCCTCAAGGTGTACTTTAGCTGGCACAAGAACTACCTTGTTGCTGCGATTTTGCATGCAAGCCGCCTGTCGGGATCCAGAAGCGGGAGAGTCGGGTATAATGTCTCGGGCCATGTTGATGTGCCTGAGCGTAGGAGCGGCACTGAGCAAAAGCATGTCGTGCGAGGACGCTCCGTGGCGAGCTGATAGTGGCGATCGCCGCAGACACTTTGGGCCTCGTCATACCTATGTTCCTAGCTGCACAGTGAGAACAAGTGCTGTTCTGGAACAGACACAGCGGACTCGGTGTACGAGGATCTTCCAATGCGGAAGGACAGGAGACCAGAGTCCGGGATGCACTGGGGCCATTGCACGGCGTTCATGTTGGGCCCAGTGAAGTCTCGGGTACCGCGACTCTGACGCTAATCGTGACGATTTTGTGCTCAACTTCTTGTAGTCGGTACCCATGGGACGGCGCTGCCCCACAGCCCGGACGCCGGCCGGTTGCTGTAGTATCGATAAGCGGACCCTGCAGCGCATCACCCAACTTTTTTTCAAATGCGGGTTTCCTGTTGCATCTTGCCATCCTGCTGTAAGCAATACAGCTCGCCCGCCACGACCTGTTGCGTTCCGAGACTCCTGCTTCGCCCGCCATGGCCTCCGCAGGCTTCAACGATGCCGCCCTGGCAAAATTGACTGCCAAGATCGACAGCAAGCTTTCTCAGCCCGCCACAAAGTCGCAGGCAAGCCAGCGACAACAAGCCCCTCACAGCGGCAAGAACAGCACAGCCACCAACGGTGCCCATTTAGCCGACAGGAAGCGCAAGCAGTCTTCAGATCATGTCGCGCAACCTGCCGATGTCAAGTCCAACAAGCGCTCCCGCCAAGACAGGCAGGCCGACCCGAAGGCATCGGCCAAGGCCACAAATCAACACAGTCCGGCTTCTTCCAAGCGCCCGCAACGCGCCGCTCCTTCCATCTCAGACAAGGCGCCCTCCGGTACCAATATCGATAAGAATGTGCTGCTAGAGGAAATCATGGCCCTCGGAGGAAGCAAGGAGGATCTTGATCTTGTCGGTGATGCCGAATCTGACGACGAGGCGGCCTTCGCTTCCTCAGGCAACCCAGACGAAGCCCTCCAGGCCGAGCTGGCACAGTTTGCCGCAACGCTAGGCTTCGAGAAAGTGGCCCCTACACTAGACGAAGAAGAAGAAGAAGAAGAAGACGATGCCCAGGACGATGAAGTATCGGTAGGATCTTCAGATGGCTCTGACAACATCGACCATGATGTCGACGAGGGTGAGAGCGAAGAGGGCGATGAAGAAGAAGTTGGAGGCGCCCCAGTCGCTGCGACCACAATAGCCAACAAGGCCACTCCTCGAGATCTCGCGACGAAGACAGTTAAGGGCAAGACGGTCAGTACCAAGCAGGCCAATTTTCCCTTAGGTGGACACATTCGACCTGCTGATGTCGCTTCGCTAAGCTGCTAACATCTGCCATGCACAGAAATTTGAACAACGCCCCGACTGGCACGCTGCTGAGCTACCTCCCTTGCCTCCCGCTACAGATCCAGACACCGCTGCCTCTTCAAGCGCAATCGCAAGCCTCAAGGCCCATGCTACGAGCCTCTTACAGCAGGATACAGCAATATACAGCAAAACCCAGTCGGCATCGTCCAATCACAAGTTCATGTCTACTATCATGACTTCTGGTACCATGTCGGACAAGGTTTCTGCCCTGACTCTCGCTGCTCAGGAATCCCCGCTTCACAATGTCAAAACTCTGGACAATTTGCTCGTGCTCGCCTCAAAGCGTAATCGTGGCCAAGCACTTGCCGCGCTCGCGGCCATGGTGGACCTGCTGGGACCTGGTATGCTCTTGCCATCGGATCGTCGGCTGTACGCATTTGGATCGCAGCCAGGTCTCGTGGGAACTCTACAGAATAAGCCGATCAAGACGTGGTCACCAGGACAGGCCCTGCCTGGCAAAATCACCGAGCAGCATCTTATTTCGTGGGCTTTCGAAGACTGGCTCAAAGAGTCTTACTTCAAGATGATCCAGGCTTTGGAGGTGTGGTGTGACGACGAGATTGACTACTCTCGCACCAAAGCTGTCGACATGGTCTACGCCCTGCTCAAAGATAAACCTGAGCAGGAGTCCAACTTGCTAAGACTTCTGGTTAACAAGCTGGGCGACCGTGAGCGCAAAATCTCCTCTCGCGCTTCCTACTTGCTACTGCAGCTGCTCAACATCCACCCGGCAATGAAATCCATTGTGATTCGTGCCGTGGAGCAAGACATCATCTTTCGCCAGGGCCAGGACATGCGTGCAAAGTACACAGCCATCAACACGTTGAACCAGACGATTTTGAGCAGCAAAGAGCCCGCCATCGCCGACGCTCTCTTGAAGATATACTTTGGCCTCTTTGTCTCTCTTCTCAAGACTGGCGCTCTTAGCGAGCTCGATGGGGAGCCTCAGGTCGCTCCAAAGCCAAAATCCAACAAGCGGCATCGGGGACCACCACTACCCAAGCGTGACAAGCAAGCAGAGGCACAGACCACCGCTGCTCAAGATGCTGCTTCCAAGCTTGTGTCTGCGATCCTGACGGGAGTGAACCGAGCTGTTCCCTTCTCACAAGCGGACTCATCCACGTACGTTTCTGAATTGCGATACATATTTCCAGCTGGAGGGCTTTTTCTTTTTTTCTTTCGATACTAACCTCGGCTTACCAGACTTGAAACCCACCTCGACACACTTTTCCGCATCACACACTCATCCAACTTCAATACTAGTATACAGGCACTCATGCTGGTGCAGCAGCTCTCAGCAACCAGACATCTTGCCACTGAAAGATTCTATAGAACTCTGTACGAGGCGCTGTTGGACCCCCGACTGATCTCCTCCTCGAAGCAAGCCCTTTTCCTCAACCTGCTGTATCGCAGTCTCAAGGCCGACGTAGACGTTCGTCGTGTCAAGGCGTTCGTCAAGAGAATGTTGCAGATCCTCAACCTCCATCAACCATCCTTCGTCTGTGGCGTTCTCTACCTCATCATCGAACTCTGTGTCGACTTTCCGGACTTAAAGACGCTTTTGAATGAGCCTGAAGAGCACGATGTCAGCAACGCCATGGACGAAACAGCGACACCCCAGCAGTCTGCCGCCGACGACGGCTTGGACAGCGAAGGTGTCAAGTCAGAGACCATGTATGATGGACGAAAGAGAGATCCCGAGTACAGCAATGCGCATCGGAGCTGTCTCTGGGAGCTGGTAAGTAGTACCGTCGCATTTACGGCAGGCTTGCAATCTCCATGATATGTCACGTGTACTGATTTGCCACTCACAGCTTCCATTCTTGCGGCACTACCACCCCTCCGTCGATGTATACGCCACAGACCTGATCAGAGGACAGCAGACTACAGGCAAGCCTGAGTTGGCAAGCCATAGTCTTATTGCCTTCCTGGACAAGTTCGTTTACCGCAATGCCAAGGCGAGTGACAATGCTAGAGGTGCCTCCATCATGCAGCCTGTACACGCAGGTTCGGGCAAGCCTTCGGCCGCCGGTATCGGCTCATCGCTCAACACCGCTGCTTTCTGGAACAAACGTAGCGAGGACGTGGCCGTGGAAGATGTATTCTTCCACGAGTACTTTAGCAAGGTGGGCAAAGCTGGGCAGGAGAGTAGGAAGAAGAAGGCCAAGGCCAAGGAAGAGACTGGTTCTGGCGACGAAGAGGGCTCAGATGCCGGCGAAGACGAGATTTGGCAGGCCCTGGTCAACTCACGGCCAGATGTCGAGGGCGACGATAATTCGGACGAAGAGAGTGACGCCGAGTTCAACGATCTCATGGGTCTGGACGACTCGGATGAGGAGATGGACGAGGCTGAAGAGGATGAGGACATGTCTGCAGACGCGGCTGGCGAGTCTGATGGCCTCGAAGGTCTCCTCGACGATGAGGATGAGGATGACATGGTGTTCGATGACGAGGAGGATGAGGACGAAGCAGCTTCGAAGGAGCCAGCTGCGGAGTCCAAGAAGCCAGAGTCAGCCCAAAAGGCGCGCCGGCGAGCACTCAAGAATCTACCGATGTTTGCATCGGTGGACGACTATGCAGAAATGTTGGCCCAGGAGGAGGATGGCATGTGAAATTCGTGGTCTGGCACATGGACGATGGCAAAGTAGGAAGATACCAGTGTCCATGACACAATACGTTCAATATCAGGTTTCTGGAGCGATTGAGCCTTGTGTATGTCCTGGCAATCGAGCTGTATGGCTAGCAGAAACGGCGGATCGTCTCAATGTGTTGATCGACCTCAAGTGCCCGGCTCTCAATCACTGCCGGAGCCTCGGCAACTGCCGACTCGGGCTAGACGGACGCCCACGTGCCATGGCGGAATGGGGTCCGCGCCATCACTGCGGGCGGAAAGATTTTTTTCTCCGCCTCAGGGGCAAGTAACTTGACGTGAATACCGCGCCCCCGAAATTGTTGAGGTTTCCAAAGGCTGCCCGTGCTCCATGAATAGACACAACTGGGCAGCCCACTTTGACCACGCAAGTTGCCCGCACAAACGCCCAATTAGGAAAGTCGGCCGGCCGACCGCCCTTTGACCGCGAGGCGAAACCCGCATCACGACTCGCCCGCCCCGGCCATCCCGCGCATCCCGCCATTGTCGCTATTGCAGACATGGCCACCGCGCGAACCCTGACCCGGTACCTCGCCCGCGCCGCGGGTCCACGGCCGGCGATTATATATCATGGTCTGCCCGGCCATCGGCTACGTGTCTGCCGCCGCCTGGCCTCATCATCCACCGCACTCCCATCCACCGCCGCCGCCGTTTCATCCTCAACGCCTCCGCCGCCCTCCACGTTCCGCCGCGCCCTCTCTGCCGCTACCTTCGCTATTGTTATCACCGCCTTCGGCTTCGCCATGGCTGCTGCCCCTGCTGTATCCACGGTCAACGGGCTGATGAACCCGCCCACCGACGCCGAGACCCTGACAATGTACACTCCGTCCTCGGACGAAGAGCGCGAGGTCGAGGCCTTTATCGATTCGCACCCGGTCGTCACCGAGTTGCGCACCCGACCGGGTTTCACGGCGTCCCGGCCGCACCTCAAGATGCCCGAATCTTTGCGCAGTCACACGCTGACGGCAGGCCTGCTGCTCGGGCCGGGCCGCGTTGTCGTGCCTCCGCTCACCTTTGTCGAGGAGGGCGGCAAGTCGCTGGTCAGCATCTCGTACCTTGGCGCCGATCTGTGCGGCCACCCGGGTATCGTTCACGGCGGCCTGCTAGCCACGATGCTCGACGAGGGCCTCGCCCGCTGCTGCTTTCCAGCTTTGCCCCATAAGGTCGGCATGACTGCCAACCTCAACATCAACTACCGTGCCCCGGCACCCGCGGGATCCTATGTTGCCCTGCGCGCCACAACTACAAAAGTCGAGGGCCGCAAGGCGTGGGTCGAGGGTCGCATCGAGACCCTGGTGGCCGAGGGCGAGACACCCGTCGTCCTGGCCGAAGCTACAGCCCTCTTCATATCGCCGAAGCAGGCAGTGGTATGTGCAGATTAGCTCTCTTGCCGCGCACTCTATCGCTGTTTTGTGCTAACTTGTGACCCATTGCAGATGATGGCTGGCGTCTCCCCTGCCTCATAAGCCCTGCGAAAGGTATTGTATGTATCGCTCAACCGCATATATCGACTCGGCCGCCATTAGCTTGACACAATCAGTACACCGGAACAAAGGCTCGCTAGGAGACATGAAGAGTGCTGGGAACTGATAGAGACCTCGTTAGCCACCCATAGAGGCTTCTTGGATGCATGGGCGTTGCACAATGTGCTGCCTTGCTGTCAGCTTCGGGTGAGATATGTGCCGGCTCGATAGACCGCGAGGCCCTGCATGGGAAGTACCATATTACGAACTCTTCGTTCTTCACGAAATAATAGACGGGTGTACGACCCGGTCAAGAAGGCATATGGATAAGGACCCCATAGGATTGAGAGCACTCGCAGGGATCGAGTCTGCCGCTCTGTGTTGCCTCGTTACAAGTCACGTTGCCGGGCTTACGCCGAGCAATGTTCGTTTTCCACAGCATCGGGAAGACACCTGAACCCACGCAGGTTTTTAGACACACAAGCAGGAGAATAGAAGCATAATGGAAGCATGGAAAATTCTAAGAAGACGACAGGCCTGGTGATGGCTGGCGAGGGCGAGCTCCATGGATATCCTCGAGGCAACCAGAAAAAAGAGCCTGTGCATGCGAGGCAGTCGGGAGCACGTCATTTTGAACCGACGTGGGGCCTTTTGAAAGATCACAAGAATCTGCAGCTATGAGGAACAACATTCGCTGCCAGAGTACGACTGCACCATGTTAGTCACCAAAGCAGACATGAGACGTGGGATTGCTCGTATTACGCCTACCCATACAGCCAGAGCTGACAAGCCGGAGTGTGCGCTTGGCGACCTGGTAAAATAGAGAACTCTCCGACATGGAATTTCGCAATGCTGGAGTCCCGCCGTCTCCACACCCTGCGGATCCTGCCAGCTCTGACGTCTTCCCGAGAGCCGCACTCGGACTGCGGCATCGCTGGCGGGGCAGTACTTCTACATAGATGCTTTGCGCCCGCCTAATGTCGGCATTCCCTCTCGCCAGCCGACTCGAAACAACAATCATTCATTGCAAACCTTCGTTTCTTGCCGTCTTCATATCTCCAAGTCAAACATCTAGACACAATGGCCACGTAAGAAATCCAATGCGCCGCAGGCAGTCCTTTCCCCTGCCCCGCGTCCGCTTTGTATTCCTCCACACATTCTGACTTCCTCACCCTCTCACAGCAACATTGTCTGGCACCCGTCCCTCTCGCGCCAGGAGCGCTCCGAATTCCGCAAACAAAAGGGTTTTACCCTATGGTTCACCGGTCTCTCCGCCTCGGGCAAGTCAACCGTCGCCACCGCCCTCGAGCAGCACCTCCTCCACAAGGGCCTCGCCGCCTACCGCCTCGACGGCGACAACGTCCGCTTCGGCCTCAACAAGGACCTCGGCTTTAGCGACAAGGACCGTGTCGAGAACATCCGCCGCATTGGCGAAGTCGCAAAGCTCTTTGCAGACTCGTCCTGCATCGCTCTTACCTCCTTCATCTCCCCCTTCAAGGCCGATCGCCAGATCGCCCGTGACGTCCACGCGGCTGTCGCCCCGGGTTCTTCCGACCAGCCCATTCCCTTCATCGAGGTCTTTGTAGACATCCCTATCGAGGTCGCCGAGCAGCGTGACCCTAAGGGCCTCTACAAGAAGGCCCGCGCTGGCGAGATTCCCCACTTCACCGGCATCAGCTCTCCCTATGAGGCCCCGGAGAACCCCGACATTGTCCTCAAGACTCACGAGAAGTCGGTCGAGGAGTGTGTTCAGCAGCTCGTCGACTGGCTCCAGGCCAAGGGCCTCATCTCCATATAGATTGTTGCGTTCCTGTGCCTGGGCAGAGTTCGCGCGTCGCATCGCTGCAGGAGGGATTGTTAGAAATCGAATCGATATGGAGCTGAGAGGGGCACTGCAGTGAGCTCTTCCGGTTCCTTTTATGATCTCAGAGGCATGGATGATCTGCCACACTGGTCTCTAGTGGCACGACGCTTTACACTTTTGACTATACTGTGAAGGGGTGTTGCCCATCTGGGTTGACAAAAATGGCCAAGAAAAATGACAAGAGTAAATGCACTACGGACAGGCAAGAGATCAATCTCAGTCGCAGTGTGTCCGTGGCGGCAGAGGTGCTTGTGAAAATGCGATGCTTCCCCATATGACAGTGTCTAACTGCTTCCCGGCGCTGGGCCCCAGAGCTCTCTGTCATGCTTGTCTAAGTACTTGAACCATAGCAAGATGAGTCGACGGCCTCATGGTAACTCAAACTCATAGTACACATATGCAGTGTACTCGTGGCCCTCACCTCCAGCCAGGCCGGCCGCAGCCATATCTGAGGACAATGCAGCATCATCTTTGGTAATGCGGCCCTTCTTGTCGCGTCCGAAGGCGTTGCCACCAAGATAAGAATAGGTCGAGTCCAGTGCCGTCTTGACCTTCTTAACCTGCTTCGAGTTGGTCTAATGATACAGGGGTCAGTCAAGCTGCAAGATTCGCGGCTTTGTGGGACATTCACACAGGCGACTCACTAGAACCATTGCAGATACGAACTCTGCGGGTAGACCGTAGCGAAGAACGGTCTCAACAAAGACACGCAATGCCATGACGTGTGCCCATATCATGACGCTTTCGCTCCAGCCTGTCCGGCTCAGACGCAAGGCCTCCCCCCAAACCTTTCTCTCTTCCTCGCCAACCTTTTGCAGCTCGCGCTGTTCCTCTTCTCTGCCACCTTGGACGTGCTTGTACTGACGGGGCGTCCACTTGTTCTCGCGGCACTTGTGTTGAAAGTCTGTGCTGTGTTTCTTGAAAGTGGTTACCGCGAATAGAATAAACTCGTCGTCCTGTGCAACCTCGTACGCCGATCGAGGAACGACCATGGGCGCAATCGACTCGTATGTCTTGAGGAAATCCTTCTTCAGGTTGTTGGGCACGGCGATCAGATGTGTCTCGAGATACTCCGAGTCCTGGACGAGGATAGACGGATTCACCACGGGGGTGAGCGACTTGGTAGCAAGATTACCACTGTGGCACAGACGCGGGAAAAGGTCAGCAGTCCGTTTCCTGGGACAGATGCGCAGCCTGTACCGGCACTATACAAAAAGCGACGTATTCGGGGACAGCTTACTTCTGCTTTCTCTGGAGGTTGGTCAGGTTGGACTTGACCGAGTTGTACTGGTTGAACTTGGACTTGACGTCATTGTCGATGGTTGCCAGCTCCTTCTGGAGGACATCGATGAGCTCGCCGATGGGGCGTTCGGCGCGGTAGCGGACCTTGTTCCATGAGAAGTTGCGGAGGTACTGATCAGTTGGTTCTGGAGCAGCGTGTCAGCACAAGTGGTAGCGGTGCCTAGCAGAGGCTGGGTGGGGAGCAAGCGCACTATCATTGACGGTCTGCTGCTGTGCGACCTTGTCAGGGCTGTCGGGGAAGAGGGATCGCAGAGAGTCGGCCGACTTCTGGACCATGCCGCGGCAAGCACTGTCGAGCTTTGCGAGGTCGTCCGCGTGCTGGACGAGGGCGTCAAGGGTGCCGATGCGGAAGCCGGGCACGGGGTACGGAACGAGAGTTGCGTCCGCGACGGTGGCACGGAGAGAGGAGAGGGCATCGGCCTCGTTGCCCGAGTCGAACCCACTCAAGGGAAGGGAGACGAGGGCGTACGTGGCGGACATGATGATAGCGTAGCGACGAGGAAGCGCAAGGACGAGGAGGGCGGTGGTGGCCGAAGCTCGACCAGCCGAGCTCGAATCGGTACAAGGGCGGCCGATTCGAGGGTGGCGGTGGGCAGGCAGCTGAGCGAGCACTCAAGCAGCAGATGCGAGGTGGACGGCGTCGTGCGAAGGTGAAGCGAGGCGTGATGCAACGGTGATGGGGAGTTGAGACTGAATGGCTGCTCTGGAGCTTGGAGAGCTCGATGCAGCTGGAGAAGGTGCAGCACGTACCTGGGCGAGGCCGAGCACTGTAAGTGGGGTGCTACCAACAGTGGGGGCGACCTGGGAGGATGCGGACGATAGCGTAACTTGAGTCTACGCTTCGAGGGCGTGCTCCCCAGGTCACTGGGGAGCTGGCCTCAGGCAACACATGCACCCGGGCCTGCTTGCTCGAGGAGCATACAACACGGCCGCCGCATCTCCTGGACCGGCCCGACCCGACAACAACCTCGTGCAACAGCGTCGTCCTCGCAGCTCCTCGAGCCTCTCCGTCATGCTGCTGGCCGCTCCCCATGCCCGCCTCTGCTGTGCAAGGACTGCTACCCCCGTTGCCGCCTACGCCAAGTAGGAAAGGTACCTCGTGGTGGTAGGCAGACAGACCATTGCGACAATGGACATGTCACCTGGTATGCGACGTCGAGCTTGCTCAACTTCTGCCTTTCACCGGACCATTGCTGACTCGTGCTTTCTGTCTCCAGCTTCACAGCCCATCGTCCTGCCAGACGGCTCCAGTGCTGTCGATGCCCATGCTGGCCCCACGGCTTCGTCGTCGCCGCGGCGGTCCTCGTCCAGTATCGCGACCCCGACCGATTCCCCGTCGCAAAACATTGCCCGCACGCCGCTATCACCGGGCCCCGGCGTGAAGACTCTGGGCGACGGCGTTAGCAGCGTGGGCGGCATGGGCTACACTGCTTCTATAGCTCCTGCCGTTACCCCCGCCACGTTCCTCAACTCGGATGCTCGCTTGTATCCTCGCGATGGCCGGGTTCGCGATCCGGTCCCCAGTAAGCTCAAGGGTGTCCCGCGCGACCTCAGCGCCAACTTCGCCGTCATGCACATGGACGTCAACAGCCATCCTAAGAGCAAAGGGCGCGATGCTGCCGCGAAGCGCACTAGTGAGAGCACCGCTCTGCAGGCCAGGCTTGCCTCCACGCCCTCTTACGTTTCCCATCACCGCCGCGCAAACTATCCCAAGCCACCTGGGTTCAAGCCGCACGTTGTCACGAGCTCTCCCCGCCTCCAAGGGCACTCGATATCGTCCACACTACCTCATGCGCCAACGCCAACCGCGCCAGCACTACCAGCACCGCCAGCACCCCAAGTCTTGACCACAGATCCGGACCTTGTTATGCTACCCTTGAGCTCTCACGAGGTCAAGTCTGAGCAAGCCCGGCTACTCACCCTACTTCGCACCCTGCCACCTTCAACGGTAGTGGATCAAATCTGCAAGGCACTGGCATTCTTCGGAGGCATCCCAGAAGCCCCGCCTCCAGCAGACGGGCACTTTCCAGCAAGTGGCGAAGCCAACGGCCAGGGGTCGCTCTTCGTGGGATGGGTATCTGAGATCTTCCCCAACTTGGAACAGCCTCGGCAGCCGGTGCCCCGACCTCCTCCTTCTCCACCTACTTTACAACCCATCGTAGAGGCTACCTCGCAGCTAGTGCCACAGTCTGTCAAGCGTCCCAGAGGCAGGCCAAAAGGCAGCAAGGCAACCAAGGTTCGTAGCGACAAGGGGATCAAGAAAGGTCCTCTCAAATCTGCGCGGAAGTCTACTACCGGAGCGGACACTTTGCTGTCTGAGGGTCAACCAGATGTCTCGGCCGTTGTCGATGGAATACCACCCGAGGTGGACAACATGACTCAGGGCTCGTTCAGCGCTGGCTCCGCCGAAGGACCAACCACTATTAATGGCACCCCGCATCCTCCGCCTTTGGTTCCGCTGCAGCCAAGCACACAACTGCCCGAGGTTTCCCAGACTCCAGGAAAGAAACGTGGCAGACCTAAGGGCTCGAAAAACCGCCCTAAAGACAACAGCTCAGTCGGCCCTTTGGCACAGCCTCAAATCCAAGTACCACCTACAACCACTGTAGACCGGTCTGAGCGTGAGCTGGTGCAACAACCATATCAAGCCGGCCCCCTGCATGCCCATTTGCCAGTCACAGAGACTGTGGCAGACGAGAGGGTCGTAGACCGAGCTGGCGTGGGGGCTGCCCAGTTGCCAATCAGTGACGGCTCTGCTGATGAGATCCAGCGCTCTGTGTCGCAACACTCCCTTTCCCGACATTGGCAACATTTGCCATCTGAGGCGGTCACATCTGCGAATGCCCAAGGACCGGCCTTGGAGGGCGATCGTGGCCGAACAACAAACTCAAGCACATGGAGTGAAAAGCGCCATCACAGCGATCAAAGGCCCCCCACTGACCAGCCAAAGGTGAAAGAGTCCTCTATTGTGGGGCTTAAGAGAAAAAGACAGAACATGCAAGGGCCTCCAGACAGACCTGCTGGCATAGAGACGGAGAATACGGGGTCTATGGATCTGCAGGTCGGTACGCAGTCTGCACAACGACTACTGGCGCCACTATCACAATCCAATCAAGGCGAAGATAATTCGTCTCGTGTGGTGGCTGGGGCAGCCTCTGGTGACCACAAGAAGAAACGCCAACGCAAATCTAAGACAGACTCTGCCTCAAAAACAGCTGGAACGGGGACACGAAGCGGGTCGGAGCTCCGAGGTTTTGAAATTCCTGCGAGCTTCGTAGACCACCAGGATTCGGGTGTTGACTCGGCTGTGCACGTGGGCGAGAACAGGAAGCACGACGAGCACACACCCAACACCCAGCATCTCATGTATACCGGCACGACTCCTGGCGTTCCTGTTGCTCGGAACAGTATAGCACATGGTCAGGAACAACACCACCAACCCAACGCGCCGCGCAGCTTCTCAAATTCCGAAAATGTGGCCTCCGAAAAGATGTGGGACACATCCGAAATTTTGAACAGCCGGTTCAGTGACAGTCATCCAGGGCGCCAAAGCGATCAAGTGGTGCCTGTTACCCTCGAATCAATGACTATCCCACCACAGGCTCATGCTGCCATTCTCCCAGCAAGCGTCAAGTCGACGACTATTGCCCTTTCGACCTTGCAGCGTCCGCATCAGCGACATCCACGGCAACAGCTACACCAGAAGACACCCTCACTGCCGCAGAAACATCAGAAGCCGTCTGCAATGAACTCTGCTGAGCGACCGATGAACGCTCAATCGGATGGTCCGCAGCTCTGTCAAAACAGCATTCGCCAGCACCGTGTCTCTAGTGGCTCCTCCGCCAGCTCCATTCTGAATTCTCGAATCACCAAATCACCACAGTTCCGTCCAGGCTCCCAAGGCAGTCCAACACTGATTGCTGGAGATGGTGGCAGGTTCGAGGGCGCACATGACCCGGTACATGAAAGCGCCTCGCGTCCTCAGCGTCCTCTCTCGACGATTTCTCACGAGAACCATCCACATCGGCCAACAAACCACGCTCTCCAAGCTATGAACGGGCACTCTAGTCGATACGTCCCCCGACAGCAGTCCGCAGTTGGGGCAGAATCCCCTTCTACCCTTGCTCCATCGTCACTTCAAAATATAGCTCACTCTTTTGGAGAGTTCACTGACTCGCATCTGTTCGGCCTTCATGGACTTGAAGTTCCAGATGGCCATCATGGGCTCGGGCTTCACACAGCGCCCTACCACCTCGAATTGGGCAACGACACACACTTGCCGCGAGGCCAGGCAAGTTCCAGTGGACCTAGTTACTCCACGGCGACGGACATGGCCAGCTACATGGCTCACGCAAACCTTGGACAAACAAATCACCACAATAGATGGCATTCATAACGATTACGAACTCCACGACTTAATGATGACTCCATAATCTAGCATCGCACGGCAATTATATAGAGCGTGATCTTCTCTGTCTCACCGCATGTAAATTTAAATTCGAGCTTCTATACCATGAAGGCGCTGATTCGTGCTGTCGCAACGTGCACAAATACTCGTGTGGATGTTCCTAAAGTATGCTCTTGTGCGACATAGCTTGAGAGGAGAGCTACCCCTGGGCAGTCCAAAAGTGCCTCGTTCCACAAGTACCTGGCACGTCCTGTCGAGGCACGCACAGGTGGTTTGTTTATTGAGTGACCTTGTCGCGATTGTCCAAGCATGCATCAGCAAGGTCCTATGTGAAAGCACGACTATCACGAGGAGCAGCGTGCATCGCCACAGATGGGAACTACGGTAATAATTGTGAGCTCTAGACCTCCTGATCTTTATTTGCTACGTGCACCTGTGTATCATGAGTGAGACCGCTGCAGATAGTGGCAGTGCAACGTCCCACTACACTGGTGATACTATGCTATATGAGAAACTAATCGCATCCCGCGACGTCTGCTGGGAGGGAGAAAAAGGAAAGGGATATCTCTGATGACCGATCTGAAACGCAGATGATATAAGAATGCTTCCGCCGGCTGTATCCATGGCAGCCTTGTGTAAATGCATACAGAGTGCGCCTGTATCGTGGCGCACTCAACGACAAAGGAAAGGTTGCACAGATGCCACGTAAGCTGGCGCCATTAACCCTTAAAATGCAAAGAACGCTGTCATGATGGAGCCGCTGTAGGCTCACGGTGTCAAAGTAAGAAGTGCCTCCAAACGCCTACATGGTCGCTGAAATATAGCTCGAAAAGCATGATGATCTGAAACGACAACCCCTCGCACTTATCTTCGAAAAGGGTCGCGTTACAGATCGAAAAGGTATGTATCGTGTGTCGCACATATCCGAGTTCAGGTCGCGCATGCGGGTCGACTACTCAATCGGATCCTCCTCGATAGCCTCTAGTGGTGGTTTCACCGAGTCTGGAGCAGCTTGGCCATACCACCAGGCGTCCTCTTCAGCGGCACCGTCCTCGCGAATGAGTTCCAAGAGAACTTGTGCATTGCGCTTGATATCTTCGGGCCGTGAGACAATTTGTCTCTGGGCTATGAGAGCTTCTGCAGTTGGCAACCAGATCTGCTGCAAGAGTGGTAGCTCCGGGAGCAAAAGCCGAAGCTGGTCTCGCGAGAGCGGACCCATCGGCATCCCAGCGAGCAAGCTCGAGTCGAAGATGGTATTATCCCAGACACTGGAGGTTGATGCGTCACTAGCCCTCCTGCCAGTATCTGAGCCGCGTCGGAACCTGCCGGAGGTAGATGAGATCTCCGTCCCCTCCTTGGCATCGCCGATATGCATGTTGGAGAACTTGCGACCCAGTGACATGAAGCGCCGGGGCTTTGTCGTGGTGGGCTCCGCTGGCTCGCGGAAGATCGAGGCGAACCAGTTATCGATAGCACCCCGCCTTGAATTGTAGCCCTTGATCTCCCAGAATTTTTCGACTTGGCGCATGCCACCGACACACATGGCAGCCACATAGACGTTGTCGTTAGGCGGGTCCTTGAGGTAACCTCGGATGGAACGCTCTAGTCGACCGGCGTATGAGGGTGGACGCAGGCGCCGGCAGAACGAAGACACGACTAGTGGGAATACCTGGTGGACTCGAAGGAGAGTTTGATCGTCGTACATGTTCATGATCTTGACTTCAATAGGATTCATAGTATATGGTTCGCGTGCAAGACCGTGGCCGTGCTCTTTGATGTAGTCGAGGTGTAGCGTCCGATATGTTTCGAAGAAGTGGAACATGGTGAACAACAGAGGGATTAGTCTCCGCCGCATCCGCTCGTTCTGGGGTGCGAATTCAGCACGCTGCGCTTCCGTCTCTCGCAAGAATATTTCTTTTGTGACGCGCTCGGAGATGAGGAATGCCAGTTTCGCAGCAACGTGTAATCGATGCCAAATGCCGCAAAGATAATGCAACTTGATGTCGCTGGGTTGCGCTACCGGATATAACCGTTTCGCGTAGGCGGGGACATGGTGTTCGAGATGGTAGCGGGCGATGGGCAGTTCATTCGTGGTAATCATGGTGTGCCAAGCGCGAGACGCCGTGCGCAAACTCAAGACATCGGACAGCGGTAGCGCGGCAATGACTTGTATTTGCAGCTCATTGGGCAGAGCTAGGAAGAGCTGGTCAAAGGTCCTGAGAGTAGAGGGTGGATCGATTAGCACATGGCGGCATGCTGACACGCGACACCAGCACGGTGGCAGAACATACTTCTTGGGCTTGACGATGGACTCGGTGGAAAGTCTTCGGGCGTCATGCTCCACGGATGACCGTGACGGTAATATGGAGCGGAAGCTAAAGTTGTTGCGGCGTTTCTCGATCTTATGGTGCTCGTGAACCGCGTGTTCAGGTGTATGAGGGCGAGCCTGTATTGGTAGAATGAAGGTTGAGGAGCCTTGGGCGGAGGCGTCGAGCGATTGGTGGCCAGCATGGTCGTCCCTGGACTCGCTGAGTCTTTTGAGCTTGTCAAAGTAGCGCTCCGAGGCGAACTCGGGCGCGTGTTGTGTGTCCATGGTCGTGGACAGAGGCGCGAAGAGGGATGGCCCGTGGTAGACGAATGGTTGTGAATCGAGTTTGGCGAGTATTTGTTACACCAGTTGAGCCTGGGCAGCAGAGCTCGAGGCGAAGGTGAGGGTGTCGCGCGACCGCAGCAGCAGCATTATCGAGGCATGAGGACTGGTACTTGGCGGAGATTCTGGAATTGTTGTCGGGGGGGTTGGCGACAGAGATGGCGCGCACGCACAGCAGAGCGAAGATGGGAGGCAGCAGGAGGTGCCGCGGGAAGGCGCGGCGGAGAGCGCAGGCGGTCGGTGGTGATGGTGGAAAATCGGATGGACGAAAGACTTGCCTGGCTGCGAGAGAGAGCGGGCGAGAGAGGGCGAGAGAGCGAGAGTGGCTGTGGCAGTGGCAGCAAAGAGTGGGAGCGGGAGCGGGTGGGGGGCTCTACCTGGGACTCCCAAGGGGCAGTCGTGAGCGAGGAGAGGGTAGGGCCGCCGCAGAGGGGCCGAGAGGGCCCAGTTGGCCCGAGCCTGACCCGGCAGGCCTGCAAAGAGGCAGTTGCGGGAGAGATAACACCGGCCGGCCCGCCGCGATTGGGCGGGTGTGACGCGAGGGCCCCACCGGCGCACCACGACCCCGGCCCTACTGCGGCGGCAGCCTGCGCGCCCTTTGCTCTCTCCGCCCCCCAGCGTCGCAGCACTCCGACACCACCTTACAAATGAGGGCAAGCCCTTGAGGCCCTCCCCCACACTCTGCTGCCTCTGGGGCCCGGCCGGCCGTCCCTCGGCCGCGCTATCAGAGCCTGCAGCTGCTCGGCACTTGCAATTCTCTCCGCCAGCACCCAGGTTTGGACATCCTTGACATCCTCGACACCCCCCGAGGCTCTGCTGGCCAAGCCGCCTGGGCCTGGTCTCGACTGGAATCGTGCCCAGTCGGTCCAGGGGCCCTGACTCGCGCCAGCTAACCCGCTGCCCCGTGCATCTTGACAGTCAGTTCCACCACCAAACACCAATATACAACCTCAAGTGTGCATCTTTTGCAACAATGTCGGGTAGGCAACAAGCGGCCCAAGCCTCCCGAGATCGGGCTACGCTGCTGTCATCACACTCGGCAATGGACTCCTTGCAAACACCACAAATAGGTCCAGCTCACCGTGCGGCATATTCAGCCGCCGCAGAGTGAATGGACTGTCCAGTGACATGTCGCTGTCCACGTCACCCACCAGCAAGTATGCCGTCTAACATCAACAACACCGGACCAGCTGCAACGACCGCTCGGCGCTCGAAGGGACCCACAGGCGACTAAGACGCCGATCTCTCCTGGCTCACTCCCGCCTGTGACGCACCCTCCAGGCACGCTGTCTCCAACAGTTCCCACTGGTCTTGCGGCAAGCACCAACCTTGAACCAGATAAAGGACTGCCTTGGGGTTTTCTGTCAAATAGCAACAGTTTCAGCAATCAGACAGCATCGGGAATCATTGATTGTGCTGATTAGGGGGCCAAGCAACAGGCCGTGCTCACAATTGCCATGGTCGTATCTACTCCGGCGTAAGAACAAGTCGGCCCGACTGTCCCGACCGCACCTAGACTATCTCTTGGTTGCCAGACAAGCTTTTTGCGGCCTTGTCCGTCCCTCGTAGTCTCTAGCGACTCACTTCAACGACCATATGGCCATGCTCATGTACAAACGTGGGTCTTGACGTTGCCGTGATCTCGCGTGACGAGCACGTGTGTGAGGTGACACTCGGCCGTGGCCAGTGGACTTGAAGCTCAACTCTAGGCGCAATTCTGATCGCAAGTGCCACATCAAAAGAGCCCTGGTTCTGACACAGGTGTGGTCGCAGTGGGATATCGTTGCATCGTTACGTACGTACGTGCCTAGATTCTCATCAACACGCCACACAGACAGTGCAAAGATTGGCAATCCAGAATGCATGCAAGTGAATCATGTACCACGGATTCCTTGCTTGCGTGTTCACACCACCAGGACGTCAACTGCCTCTCAACTGCACTCTCCGGGCGTATGCCGAGCCGTACACCATACATCTGGCAGTAAGCTGGCGTACTCCAGCTCCCGAAAAGTTAGCCGTCGCGACGACATCTCCTTCCTCTCTCCGGATCTTTCGTGCCGAGTACAATTACTCTTACTATGCGGAACGAGATTGGGACCAGCCAGCGCGACCTCGGTGCAGCGCAGGCGGTGTGATGGCGGTTCTGGCTGGTTTGCCCCTCTGTGCATCTGCAGGAAACGTGACATCCGTGTATACGTCCGAGCTCCGTCGGAAAGGCACCACTGGCTCTTCATCTCTAAAGGCTCTGCCCATGTGCATAACATCATGCGTTCGCACGCTAGTCTGACCGCCGCCTGCCGTCGCCTTGTGTCTGGTAGTCACCCTGGGACCCAGGTAGTGATGTTGGAAACGAACGCCATCGTGGACGCTGAGAGTTTGGCTTGTGATGCTGCATTTCTGCCTCAACGCCAGCCACCAACCCGGCGCTCATTCCACCTCTCCTTGCGCTCCTGCCGTAGGTAGTATAGCTTCTTTGCCTCACGATACTTGCGGACCCAGTCGAGTGTCTCGCGCTCCGTGGCCAGCCCGCTGCCATCGCCTTCGAGGAAGCTTTCCTCCATGGCCTGGCAGATCATCTCCTGCTCCTGCAGGCTTTGAGTGAGCTGCTGGTAGAGCGAGGGCGCAGCAAAGGGCTCCAGCGCATGGTCCATCTCAACCTGCTTCTGGCGCCACTGCCGCTCAAGCGCGTGCGTCGAGAGGAGCTGCGCCTGTGCAGACGAACGCTGGTGGGCAAGCCGCACCTCCAGCTCGAGCAGGTGGTTAGCCAAAGCGACGTTCTCGTCCAGGGCGGCGAGCAGGGCGTCGTCTGTGGCCGCGAGGGAAGGATGGACTGCCGAGGGGGCGCGGGTCAGCGCCTGGAGAAGCTGTGGGCTTCCCAGGATCTCGGCGAGGTCTTGCTTCCTGTTGAGACGGTCAACTATCCCGGCCCACAACATAGATTTCCAGAGTGATACTCACGACTTGTCCTCGAGTACCTTGGGCAGCCACTGGTCGCCAGGGTCCGGGGATGCGGCAGGCACACTCGCAGCAGCTCTGACGGGAGCTGGTATGAGGCCGGATGCGTCGGCGTGACTAAAGCGGCTGGTTTCTACAGCATTCAGAATGCCCTCGGGTATGGGTGCAGGTCGCGGCGGCGTGCCGGAGGCAGGCGTGCTGAGGCGCGACACGTCATGGCTACTCGGCTTAGGAGGCGGCACGGGCGGGGGAGGTGTAGGCGAATACATGGCAGCTGGCGACTAATCCAGTATCGCAATACCGCTTCAGACTTTGTGTCGTGCGCTAGGACCTGAAGCTGTGTTGAATTGTTTGTAGCGTCCGAAACCTTCCTGAGGTCGGATGTCCAGCATGCAATAGTGGTTGTGGTTGGACACCACACATCGCACTCCATCTTCCATGTAGTCCACCGCTTCCCCACACCATAGGAGTCCCCACAATGGCTAGATTTCGCTGCTGCCTCACGACTTCAAGCCGAGCCATTTGAGCCTGGCCTGCCTTTTGGATTGACAATATTGAGGAACTCCGTATGAGGTCCTGTCTATACTTTAACGAGGTCTACCGTTGTGCTCTCAAAGCACTAGTACTCATGGGAATCAACATCGATGAAGGTCGCTGCCTCCCATGAATCGGACCGTCTGATGAGACAAATCTAATCTACAATACAACCAACGCCTGCCGGGCTTGACTCTGCGTCCCCTACTATTTCCACCATGGCTTAGTCTGGATTTGTCCTCATATCACCGCTTGACTGTCCAAAGTTCTCGTGTCCATCCCATCTCGCGCATCCTCTTGCTACCGCCGCCAGACGCCTTCTTGTCGCTACCACTGATAGCGAGCGCCTTACTGCAGTTGGCAAACCCTTCCACAATCTCCTTCATTCGGCCGCTCTCCACGAGCACCTTCTGTACGTCGGCATCCTTCTTCGCGATAGTTGCCGCCAGCTCCATGCATTCCAGCAGGTTGTCACGAGACAGACTCGTCCCGGCGAAGTGTAGCACACTGACGTATCCAATAATCGTCTCGGGAATATACGCATTGCGGAGGTGGAAATAATCTTGGTCCACTGCAATCAAGTATTAGCCAGTGTTGCAGAACGGCAGGAGATGCAGTGTCGATAAGCTTACCTTCTACGCTCTCCATGAGCCAGTGATTCAAGACTGGCTGGATGAAGCTCTTCACCTGCTTGACGGACTCGCCGACTTCACCCCAAAACTCGCGGTTGAGCTGCGTTTCTTCGGTGGGACTGTGGCAGAACGATAGTCAGTACTATGTAGATGCACAGAGAGAGCTCGGGAATGACGTACTCTCTAGCTAGTCCTTCACTCGAGGCGACAGTTTCCATGGCGTCAAGTGCTCGGACCAAACACTCCATTTCGAAGAAGTTGTGTGCGGCAGCTATGTCGTCCTCATTGAGCTCGCTTCCTTCTAGAGCTCCATTGGCAGCACCCATACGGAGTTCCTCAAACCATGAGATGTCATTATCGTTGGAGATGTTGACGCCGGCCTTGATCCGGAAGATTTTGGAGCAAGGGACACGATCAGCCAGAGCTCGAGCAGCGTGGAGATTGAAAGTTTCTGTGCTCCAATTAGCGTCGTTCATTCGATCCTCAAGATGAAATATAAGGGTAGCGCAGGCGACTACCAAGCAGAGAGGGCAACTTACTCAAGAATCTCTTGTATATCGCTGTTCCGAAGTGGAAAATCTCGTCCCACAGCCCATCGACGAGAAGGAACCATTCCAGCGACTGTATCAGTTGCTCGTCAACTTCGTTGAGCTGGTCAGGAAATTCGCCAAAAAAGTCTGGTCTCAATGGCCGCCCGTATTTTAGTGATGGGGGTTCCGCCAAGAAGACGGAAAGCCTTCCACTGGCATTTGCCCGCTCGTCCTCGTCGAGAGGATATTGTCGCAAGAGCGACGAGGGCTGGAATACGACAAATTTGGCTACATCCATGCCAAGTTTCTCCATGATCTTGAGCAGCATCTGGCGTTCGCCGATATCGTCCACCTTGCTGATATTTCGGCTGAGGGTGAAGAAAGCTCTCTCGCCTTGCAGCTTGGCACAGTAGAGTGGAATCAGTTCGACCAGCTTGTTGAGCCGCAGAGCACTCACGTAAGCCGTGATCACATTCTCCTGGGCTCTACGGCGGTCGGTCAGCTGACCAAGGCTTGTTCCCTGCAGTTCGTCTAGACTCGAGATAATGAGAAAAATGTGAGCGAGAAGACGTATGCCATCGTGATTGTCGAGAGAAAGGGACCCTGCAGCAGCGTTTGTGGTGGAGGCGCCGAAACTCGGGATAAGAGGTGATGAGCCGTGCTCATTTGCCTGCAGTCCAAGTGCTATGCCGAGCTCGAAAATGTGTTGATCTAATTTGTGAGAGATGATGGCGCCTTGAAGAGCCTTCATCGGGGTCTTTGCTTCGACAGACGTCTTCGAGTTGGCCTCCAGTGATGATACCAGACGTTCCCCTGCGGAAGTAGCATCGCCGTGGAATTGTACAGCATTGAACGATGGAAGATGCTGCGTGACGGACGCCGTCGAGTCCGCAGCGCAGCGCTTCATCATGAAAGAGTCGAACTGCGCACGCAGCAGGGCATTGTAATGAGTGAAGACGTGGTCGTCCCAGTCTCTGCAGATCTTTTCCACGCTGGGGATGTCGCCTGAGAGAATGCCGTAAACTGCGCGTTCGAAGTCATCTGTTCCACCTTGCCGCGCGAGCGCAAAACATGTTCGCCGCCACAGTAGAGCTGACAATGGATCATGCGCTGAGGCGTACTCCGTGTCGGTCCTTGCTAATGGCATGGCTGACATGCTGACTGCCCTCCAAACCTCCGTTCGCTCCACGCACCAGTCTCGAATTTCGTCCATGCTGCGGCCTCGGCGCAGCAAGTGATAACAACCAAGCCAGATTGCTCGCTCGAAATACTCGTCCTGTGGCTCAAGTTTCCGGCCTTGTCTTGTCGAGACGTCAGGGTCGAGTTGGGTGACAAGCGGATCCGTGCCGTTTGATTCGAGCAGCTGCGCAGCTTCATTTGCATTGGGGTCCAAAGCACCAGCCCAACCATTCGCGCTCTTGTGTAGCTTGATGGCCGACCGGGTGTGCAGCCATCCAAACGCTATGATGTCACCACGATCCGCCTTCTGCTGATAGTCCCTTACGAGCTCGTCCACATCGGCTCCTGTCGAGTCTGCATTGCTCTGAAGAGACTCAAGGACAGCTTTGCGCTCCTGGGCCAGTGTATCAGACTCGATGAACTCTTGCCACAAGTCGGCGCTACTGCGAAAGCGTGACGAGTCGCGACGGAACGACTTGTTTATCTCGTTGCGATGAGCATAACGCAGGGGAAGCAGTCGTCTCAGCATGTCCCAGGTTTGTGCCTCGAGTTCCCAATGTTTAAGCTTCTCTTGCCTATCGGCGCCGTCCTGTGAGTTCAGGCCCTGATCCGCCTCATCGAGGTCCATTGAATCTTGGCTGGAAGCATCGTCTATGCGACGCAGAGCATGCTTAGAGGAGCTGCGCAGGGACTGACGCAAGGCTTGCACCTTCTCGACGGCATATTGGTAGTATGTGTCGACTAGGAGGAGGATCTCGGTGCGTCTCTCTGTGGGCGATCGGCGTGAAATCGACAGGAGGTCCAATGCTTTCGCAAAGCGCTCGGCGTCATGAGCGAAGTCGTCGCTGATGTCGCTCTCGATCGATTCTTGCAGAAGCAAGGCACTTGTCAGCACTTTCCCCAATGTCTCCAGCGGTAGGTTTAACGAGGCTCACCGATGGCGCTATTAGCAGCAGCACTGGCCTTGCGGCTACGAGTTCGGGACGGAGCCATTCCAGGCGCTTCTCCCAGTCTTGGGCGGATGAGCTTGCTTCAGATTGGACAGCCTCTGAGCAGCATCGTTGTTCAGGGCTGGCGAGCCTGGTAGGGTTGCTCGAGGCGGGTGTGGCCCAACCTTCGTGCCAGTGCTGTTGTTGCGGAGCAGTTGTTTGTCGAAGAACGGGGTCTTGTGTGCTCGTGGCTCGATGTCGGAGCTCTGCAGGGCGGTAGGTGGCCTCTGTGCGCGCGTGTGGTCGCGGGTTGCTGCTGTTGATGATGCAAATAAACGGTCAAACGCGGTTGCTGGGGCGCGCAAAGTTGCGATTGGAGATCCCTAGCTGCACACCTGTGCTGTGAGAGTACATGGAGCTAACTAGTGCCCAGAGCTCCGAGAGAGCAGTGCCCCATTAGGCCTGTGCGCATGGTGTCTGATTGGCTGTTATGGGCACCAGGTACTCCGTCAGGCATTTGCAGGGCAACCAGGTACAAGACTTACGGCTAGTGGGGATGCTGTGGTGCCAGCATAAAAACTCTGCGAGCCGGCGCGCAATTTGGCATTTTGGTTTCCTTTTCTTCTTCATCATTGAACCGGCATTCATATTAGAGTCTCGGGACGAACCACATCTTCCATGTTTGTCCAGATCCATTGAGGTCTCTTGCGTGCTCAATGATCGCCCAGATCGAATCTGCTCTCCATCAATGTGACCTGTCTCCTCCAAGGAGGTCTACGCGATTACGGATGAGTGGTACATGCTATGGTCCTACTGACTTCCTTATTGTGCCCTTCTTGCCTGTTCTTTCTGTCGTTGCGACAGCTTGAGCCTCAATAGGTTCGGCTTCGGGCAGCTGACGGTGCTTGCGTCGTCGCCGTTTTTCCTATAGAACGCATCACAGCAGTCGTACAACGCGTCAATGAGGTGCTGGCAACGAGCCTCGTTGTACGAGTTCTTGGTCAGGCAGTCTACAGCGCGCCATTGTGGCAATGTCAGCACAATGATACCGTGAGGATTTTCCTGCCTTGAACCTCACGGCGGCTCACCTTGAATTGCACACTACGCCATCACCATGTTAGCCCTGGCTGAGGTCACAATACCAAGAAGGTGTCCAGGTGGTCGAGATACTCACTGCACGAGGATGGCATGGCGGTTTTGCTTGGATGTCCTCTTCTGGAGCCTGTGTGATGCATATGCAGTCTTGTCAGAGGATGTGGCCTGGGACATTGACGAACCAAAGGCATGGGGCTGTTGAGTTGCAAAAGGATATTAACCATTGTGCGGCAAACAGTCAGCTATGTCACCTTTCTGGAAGGTGAGCGGCAAGACCCAGTGGCTGCGCTGGAGATGGCACGGGAGGATGAGCAGGCGGTGATGTCGAAGTCAATTCTTGAAGGTGGAAGGCGAGGCGCATCACCTTTTCAAGATCCAGCCGGCCCATAAGTACCCTAGGTTACTGACTAAACGTGCTGGACAGCGCGTGACGTACCTTGTTCAGGCAGGACGTTCGACGGCTTCAAGATGGCATCTGATGAGCCGCGGGTCTTGGCTATCATCAAGTCGCGCACCAAGCCTCTGACGCATAAAGCGTGTGTACTTGCTAGGTGCCTTACGTTGTCATCGTGCGGTGATACGCCGCCTGTCTTGATCAAGGGCTCCTTGGGCTCTTCACTGAGGCTGTGGGCCAAGTGCTGCTTGCGCCTGACGGACCAGGCAAGCACTCTCCCGCTTGAGCACTTGCAGCATAGAGGCCCCACCACCGCCACCTCAACCATGAGGCCTTCCCAGAGGGTTCCGTGACGACAGCAGAAAGGCGCAAAGGCTTCCACCGTCTCCTCAAACATTCCCCCTTCCCAACTCGCCCTCGTACAACCTCACTGCTCGACCACCAAACGGTGCGCCGAAGACAACTCTGCTCCTGCAGTAAGTCTCTGCCTGCCACCGCCACGCGAACAAGCCCTCGCGACCATTCACGCTGCTGCGAGTGCCCTTCTTTGCGCCCTTGCGCGCCGCCCTCCCGTCGGCTCATCTCTACTGCCCATTCTTACCTTGCGCTTCACCCCGCTCCCGGCTAACGTCTCGTGTCCTCCTTCACCACAGATCCCTCACCTCGCCAGACCAAACTCGAGCAAACACAATGGCCGACGACGGCACACCTCAAGGCGACCAGGGCGCTGCGCCCTCGACCGAGCACCTCAACATCAAGGTCACGGACAACAACAACGAGGTCTTCTTCAAGATCAAGCGCTCAACAAAGCTGGAGAAGCTCATGACGGCATTCTGCGAGCGGCAGGGCAAGAACTTGCAGTCTGTCCGGTTCCTGTTCGATGGCCAGCGCGTCCAGCCCACCGACACACCTGATGCTGTAGGTCTCATCCGCATCTGCCACACTAATTTCCATGACAAACAACCACTTTCATCACACATGGCTAACGACCTATCGACTTGCAGCTCGAAATGCAAGATGGAGACACCCTCGAGGTGCACCAGGAGCAGGTCGGTGGTTCGTGCTAGAAACCACAGAGTACCTCGATTTTGGGACGGCGGGTATTTCCGCCGTTCGTGGCCAGCCACATAGACAGCCAGCTAGGAGTCATACTCGACAATGCCGGCAATATTGGTCGTTTTCGCCAGCTGATAGCGCAGTGGCCAGCACCAACAAAGACCACCGTCCTGTTCACCACTCTCAGTCGAGCAACACATCGGAGAAGACTCAGGTCCTTCTCACGAGGGGCGGCCATGGGAGTCGAGCTCTTTTGTCGCTTTCTTCGCAGCAACGGCTGGTGCCAGCCAGTACTGCCATCTTACGGAGGTGTTCAGGGGTGATTTCAGAACTTCGGTGAGCGACCATCAACGTCGCATATGACAAGAACGCCACGCTGGAAATAGACAAATAAGCAGATGCTATCATCTTTCGGCCACGCCTCTCGTGCAGTTCTAGATGATTTTGCGCGTTTTGTTGCAGAGGAACCATGGGGTCTTACCTTGAGGTGATTGCTCACTCTATGCATGTTTCATCCTTTTGCAACCAGTGCAGACTTGACTTGTCCTAATTGATACGGTCCTTGCCGCAGCTCCTCGGGCGACGACTACTTTTCGAGGCCCACGGAATTGCTCAGAAATCATATTCTCGTGGGAGAATTCCGAGACCTGACGTGAAGCACCAGCACGCATTATCGAGGATCCCAGCAAGCGGCTATTCACTAATTCATACATTTAAACATGTGTGCTAAACTCCTGTCTGAAAACCATGAACCCCTTCGTTCAAATCATTACAATCATTCTCGTATGCATGGTCTCACACTGTGTCGCGCCTCGGGTGCGTGGCTTTCTACGGGCAGGCGAAAAAGTCCCTTGAAAAGCGTCGCTGTTCGTCCACCCTCACATCTTCAGCTCGCTCGCACGACACATTGTGCACAGCACGATGCTCTCGCCGGCCCGCGTGACGGGGAAAATCTGCCCGTCATCAAAGCCCCCATGACACGTCGCACACCGGAAGCACTCGTCGTGCCACTCCCCACCCAAGGCCTGGACATACTGCCCGATGACGGCCTTCTTGCACTTGCAGCACTTGGGCGCCCGGCGCTCGGTGCGCTTAGTCTGGCAGTTGACGCACCAGGCGTAGCCGTCCTTTTCGATGTGCGTCATCCCCTGCTTGAAGGGGTCGCCGCACTCGGCGCAGAAGAAGTGGCCGTAATGCCAATGCTGGCCAAGCGCGATGATATGCTCGCCGAGGATCGATGTCTTGCAGTGTTTGCAGCGCGGCGCGAAGTGCTCGTGCCAATCCAGGTGACAAAAGAAGCGCAGCCGATCGTCGCCGTCTTCGCCCATGGTTTGACCGGGTACTTCTTCCAAGAGCTCACCAGCCGCCCTTCGCCTGATGCGATCGAGGCGCTCCGCGCGGAAGTTGTCGGGCTCCGGACTGATCTCGAGGGCTTCGAGGCGTGTGCCGCAAGTGTAGCAGCGGAAGCACTGAGGATGGAACTTTTCTTGCGAGCCGCCCAAAGCCACTACCCGACCCTCAATGGGCAGCTGACACTCATGGCACGTTGCAGTACTCCTGCTCGCAGCAGACGGTGCAGGAGACCAGTGGCTTCTCCGTCGCTCATCCCAGCTGTGAGCTTGCTGATTGGGCGTACCGCGCTTGGTAGGAGTCGGAAGAGGCCTGGCAGAAGGTCTGGTCGTAGCAGTGCTTGGTGTGCCGTTCCTGCTGTTTGTGTTCTCATCATCTGGCGTGACGATAGTAGGGATACCAGGAACGCTGTTATGGTCGTTGTCGTCGAAGTCATCGTCGCCGGGCAGCACTATCGTAGGAATAGTCGGAGGGTTGTCCCCAACAACAATAGTAGGCACTGTGGGCCCAGTATCGCCCTCTATGCAAATACTTGGGATGGGAGGTGAGACTGCTGGCTTTTTCGGTGGTGACGGCGCGGCATTAACATGCGACGTAATCGAGACAGCAGGGATAGGTGGTGGTGGTGTCGGCCTTTTTGCTTCCTGCTGTCGAAACTCGACAGGGACGGGTTTGGCGACGTCTGGCCTCGAATCAGTACCCTGCTCCGGGGCCTTCCAGGTCTTGTCAAAGCTTACGATGGGACGTCCGGGACTATCGCTAACCGCAGACGGAGTGGGGAGTTTTGCACTGCGGTCCTGCAGGCGCATGCTCGTCGCCTGCCGGATGTCGTCGCCGCGGATCTCAATTCCGTTCTTTTTGGGTACATCGTCCTGATCCTGTTTCTTCCGGCGGTCGAACGGGCTATTAGTTGTGTAGCCCGCGTTCCGCGACTGTGAGGGGGGATTCTGGTGGATCTCCCGCCTGGACCACAGCTTGAATGCAGAAGGAGGCGCTCTAGTTGCTGATGGCTCGGCAGCCGCCTTTGAGACGGCCGCAGTGGCCACCGTGGCGTTTCCCTGATTCGGCTTCAACGGCTCCTCAGGCTTGACAGGTTGTTGACTCAACTTCTGGCTCCTGTCTTGAGTATTACTCTCGGGTTCCTCCCAAATCTGGTCCCCAGAGAAAGGCTTCTGAACTTCGCCGCTGATGTTTCGCTTGAGGCTACTCCGCCGGCGGTGGCTCGAAGTACGTCGTCCAGTCCTTCCGAGGCTACCGTAGGTTTTGGCATTGACGGATTCCTCCGAAGCCCGACGTGACTGCTCAAGGCTTTTGCGATCCTCCTCTGGAGTGGTCCTGCCTTCACTGCCGGAGGAGTGGCACGAGACAGAGCGGGCGGCATCCCTGGCCAGGCCAGTCACTGCGATATCTGACCCGTAGCGACCGGCACTAGCGGCTCGCGCATGGGCGTAGCTGTCACGGCGCAGATGAGCCTTGTATGCATAAGGCGCACCTGGCTCGGGAGGTTTGACCCCGTTCTGGTGCTGCCAGACGAGCTCGGCAGCTTCGTCCAGGGCCGCATTGTAGAGACGGGAATCCTCTGGGTCTTCTTGTGCATCGGCAGCCTGATCTGAGGGCTTCTGGCTCTTGTCTTTGAGGTCCATGTCGACCATGGCCTGGCGCAAGGAGACTGCCTCCTCCTTCTCCATCCACCTCTGGCCTCGCTCAATGTATGTAGCAGTCGGCACGATCTGCCCGGGCTTGAGGGGAGCTACAGGCTTATCGGGATAGTAGTCACGTGTGGATGTTGACATGGATGAGTAACGGGAAGCCATGGAACCAGATAGGCTGGGGCGGCTTGCCGGGACTTTCGGCTCTGCTGAAGTAGGCGGCTGGCTGTGGAGCGAGGTCTGGGAAGCCATAGGAGCACCTCCAAGGGATGGGCGGCTGGGACCAGATCGGTCGCTGTCACGGCGAGGAAGGCTGGTGGACGAAGGAGGTGGGCGGGCACCGGCTGGCCTGGTCTGGCGGTTGTCGCGTAGACTGGCGAGATAGGAAGCTGTCAAGACGACGAGATGAGCTGCGTGTCGTGTATGAAGACCAGCCAGGGGCTGCACTCACCAAACTGGTCGCTACTCATGTAGGAAGGCGATGGCGGCGTGACCTTCCTGGCGGAAGACCGCTCCTTGGAGCTGCCGCGTTTCAACATGGTAGTGGAGGCTTGTGTTTACTCTTGGTGCTGTGTTGTAGAGGTGCTTGGCGAGGTTGGCGGACGTCTTACGGTGGAAGCGGCGAGGAGAAGAGGGCATTGCTGTGGAAGGGAGACGGGTGAAGGGAAGCCAGCGTGTCAATGACTTTATCGGGAGCATGACATGGCTACCACGTCGTCACCAGCGTTGGCGGCGTGAACATGGCCCAGGATGGTACGGTCTTGTTGTCTTGGCCGGGGGTTTGGAGGGGCGCCACCCGCCATTGCCAGTTGTCCGGGCAATGAGGCGGCCTAGCCTGCCCCAGCACCAAGGTCCACCCTTCCAGATCGTTCTTCACATGTCGGGGTTGCGCCAGGGGTCATGGCAACGCTGCGGTTTGTGCCTGGCGGCGAGACCAGGAATTATGACTCTTCAGTACCGAGTCCAGACACAACCGCGCCCGCCATCTCATCTCGCAACACGCCTATCCCTGCTCACCACACGACGCGATCCGTGATGTAGGTACCTACCCGCACTCCGTCGCGCTCACGCTGTGCAGTAGTCAAGCAGTTAACCACTCTCGTTGCCCAACAAAGCTTCTTCGCACGACCCGGCGCGATCGCATGATTGTGTACAAGGCGAGCGATCATTATTGCAGGGCTGCAAATCTATCTGTAGTCCCCGTAAAACAAGCAAATCTCAGCACGTCTCCACCACAAACCCCAAGACTTCTGGCAATTGCAAATAAAGTACTTCTCAATCACAGTCGCATATCGTTATCATCGTACGCCCCAGCCCATCCTACTTTCCCCAACCGCGTCTAAGGGTGTCCCCTCCTTCCAACTTACCCTATATCGCAACCAGGCCTAAGACTCGAGGGCGACCTCGGCCACTCTAGAGTACTTGAGGCTGCCACTCAGTGCAACTATGCCAACCAGCCAAGTCGGTACAGCAGTTGACGCGGTTGCGCTGGCTGGGCATGGATACCGCTGTGCCATCTGACTGGGTGACGATCTTGATCTGGGTGCCGGGAGTCATGAATGACGAGGCAGGCCAGACCCTGACGTATGGCGACGATCCTTTGAGAACCACTGCGTTAGCGATGTTGTATCTGCCAAAGTGCAGATACTTGGGGGTAGGGAGGCATTTCGAGATAAAGTGCTACCAAGAACTTACCCTTTTGGATACCGTGGTTGTTCCTGTATACCTGGACAGCGTCATAGTACTTGTAGTACACGGTGCCGGGCGCATTTTCGTACCAGGTAGCCGTCACATGCATAGTCGCGTGGCCCCAGTCAAACGTTGCGGCATACCAGCTAAGAGTGAGCTGCCGGCTGCCCTGAGCCCCAGTGACGCGCCAGTACACACCAACAGGCCAGCCAGTGTACATATACTGATCAGTCCCCTGGTACACGTTCATCGTGATCGCCTCATTGTGGTTGTTGGGGTTGGTGAAGTAGAATGCTCCGTCAGTCTTGACCTGTATGACGCTGGTACAAACGCCAAAGAGACAGAGTGGGAATGGAAGCTGGACAACAGCACTGCCGCCTCTGACACCATATGGATTAGCACCAGGAGTACCCTTTGACGCGTCCCACCTGCCCCAGATGGGAACTAGGTTCTTGTACTCGGCCAGCTGCGAGGGCACCACACACGTCGACAGGCCCGCGGTGGTGGTGGCAACCACCGTAGTGGTAGTCGTCTGGGAAGCGAAGACCGTGTTCACAACGGTGGCAGTGCCGGTTGCCACGGACGAGCAGGCCTCAGAGATCCTGGACGCAGCCCAGCCAGCGACAGATGCAGGCGTGGGGACAGCGCGCCGGGCAAGCGGCGCAGTACCATTAGTAGGGGCAGCGCCGGTAGTGTACTCGGTTAAGATGGCGACCGTGCTGGGCCCGAGGTTGTCCACGGTCTCGATGACGGCGTCAATGGTCGCGAGAGAGGCTATAGGCGCAGGCGTCGGCGCAGGAGCCGAGTCGGGGGTCACTTCTTGGCGGGCGAAGCGCAGGCCGCGCTTCCACTGGGCATTACCCGTGACGGTGTTTACCCCCGCAGTAGTAACTGTCGTGGTAGATGTCTCGGTGGCAACGATCCTCTCAGCCGGCGTCACAGTCGTGGAAACAGTGGCCTGAGGGGCGCTGTACGAGATGTAAGACGAGCAGAACTCCTGCCCCTCTGTCTTCAGATAGTCAATGCTGGAAGTGCAGATGGGCTGACGGTCAGCCTTTGAGTACCAGAAGCTGTTGGAGAATGTCCACTTGGTTCCGTCCGCATCAGTGCTTCCAGTGTTCGTGGCGTAAGTAGCAGCGAAGTCAGAAGTGTACATTGTGCACATCTGGCCCGTGATGCTTGAGCCTGAGGAAGTCTGCTTGTGGACAAGGTAAGTGCCAAAGGCAGCACACTTGGACGGCTTGCCGCTAGCAGGCGGGTGGGCGATATTGTACTCAGTCTGAGCATCGCAGGCGGCAGAACACAACCGGGGATCGAACGGCTGATTGGTGTAGATCTTGTAGCCCATGTATGTCCAGGTACCTGCGCAATCACGCAGCGGAGCCTGCATGGAAGCCTGATTGAGGCTCGCAGGGCCGTTATACCCATCGACGGGACCGCCAACAGAGTACGAGGTGTAGGCGGTGGATCCAGCGATGCCGACCTGGAACTGGTCCCTCCACTGGCCTTTGTTTGTGGCGGTGGTCGGATCGAGAGGCACTCCCCAGAAACTACACTTGATATTGGCCGTAGCAAGGGGGTTCTCGCAACCGGGACCTGGATTGACGACGGGGCTACGCTCGAAGAAGATGTTGAAGGCCAAGCAGCCATCCTTCTCCGTGCACTTCTTGGCGCAAAGGGCGACGTCGTATCCAGTCGAGAGAAGGGTGTAGCCCAAATAGGCGCTGGCGCTGTTGGCACCGTCGGCATTCTTGAAGTTCTGAAAGTAGCCAGCGGGGGTCGCAGCGGCATTGGCCACAGAGGCAATGTTGGGGTCGGCCTTGAACGCAGCGTAGCTCGAGGCATCAATGTTGTAAGGATTGCCGTTCGTAGCTTCAGGATCACAGGCGGCGCGAACCATGAGCTGCCCCCGCACAACCTGCCGGCGGGTAGGAGTGCCCGTTTCTTGCGCGGGGGAGTCACCGGCCGCATTAATAGCGTCAGCAGTCTGGGCCGGGAAGACACTGAGCGGCGCGTCGGACACCGCAGCAGCGGCGGTGGCGACAGCCGCATCGGCGTTGTAGTTTACCACCTGTTCCGCAAGACCGGGGACAATGACGATCTCAGGCTCAGGAAGACTCTTGAGGTAGGCTGTATCCAGAGCATCGGGGACTTCGACAGCAGGACCATCGTCGACGGCGGCAACCGTAGCTGCCAGAGCAGCGAGGAGGAAGTGAGAACGCATAGGTAGTGTGCCAGGGGTATGAAGAGGCAGGTGAAGATGAGATGCAACTCGGGACTGTGGGTGATGCTGTTCTCTTCACTAATACCTTCAACCACGGCGGCGCCTGCGACTTATATAGCCATGGCTTCGACAGCAGAGCTGGACTCTCAACCACAACTCAGCAAGCGGACGGCAGGGACGGGAAACCACCTAGAGCAGCGGGACTGTGGGTATCGGGGAGGCGCCTTGATGGTGAGAGATGATGCTTGTGACGATGGCCGCTGTTGTTGGGCAACGAGCATGCCTGACCCTTGGTGGCTTGAGAGCTGACGGTGAAGTGCACGACGTGGCTGCTGTCCACGGACCATGGTCATTTTTGAGCGAGACCGAGACCGAGACCGTCTCGGACCACTACGGCGCTGTCTCCAGAGGGTGACTGCAAGACTGGACAGATCTAGAAACATGATGTGGCGGCCGGCGAAACGAGGCGCGGCCATGGCTGGCTGAGTGGTTGTCAGCTAGCTGCGGTAATCCGCAGTAATTCCCGGGGTCTGTTCATGGCGTTCGTGCCGTGTGGTAGGTAGCGTCCATACCTAGGGAGGTAGTGATTACGCAAGGTAAGGTACTTTGCAGGTAAGCTAGACGTTTGTTGCCCGTGACGCTGGCGTGCCGCCCTGCAAGGCCCCGAGCAGGAGTGCAGAGTTCTTCGTACTCTTGTAGCTAGTGTCGGGATGGCCTTTTATTCCCCGACGCATGGCGCAGCAACAAAACGTTAGGGCTGCCGCGTTAGCCATGGCGATCGGTGGCCGTGAGCGAGCTAGAAGAGAAGGTACGCGGAGGCAGTACGTAGCCGGCTCTTGTGTGTAGCTGCTGAAGTCGGGACTAGGTTCGTGATAGTCAGGGGCGGGGGACTGTGGTGGCTCTTTGTCTCGCCAAGCCTTGCTGGCGCCGTGGTATGCCGGCCACTGTCACGCGCGAGCATCCAAGGCAGGTATCAGGTTCCAGACCTGCCGGTTGAGGTCGTTGGTCGTGTCATGTTTGTGCCGTCTTGGTGTCTGCAGTCTCGCTACCTTAAGGTGGGTAGCTCCACATGGCCGGCCACCTGGCCTGGGTGTCCGCACTCAGCTTCCAGCTGAGCTACTCTAGGGTACCCGAAGCTTCAATATATTCCCATCATGGAAGGGACAGCAAGGTCGTCCGTTCAGCACCGCGGCTCGGGCCTCGACGGGCCGTGGTCGAGTCCCTATCGGGCGCGTAGCGTAGGGGCCCTGCCTACAATACGCCTACAACAGGGCACAGTCGGGCGCATGCACGGCATCTGCTCCGGCCTGCACTCGGACCTGGCGTGTCACCAACCCCAGCCCTCAGCTCGCCCGGATCTTCAGCTGCATGCAATATTATGTATCTCAACGTGCTTGGCGCATGCGTGCACGGCTGGGCGAGCAACACTCACGCGGCTGCCCCGGCCGCACACGTGTTCTCGGCCGCGAGCGCCGACTGTCCCTCGCTTCTGCTTGTCCACCGCTCTTGTGCCTGCGCCGTGTCTGGGACCGCGTGGCGTCGGACCCAGCCCGTTGGCCTGCTTCTCCTGGCCTGTTCCTCGACCGTTCGGCACTCGAAGGCGTGCTGATCCGCTGACCAGGCAGCCCGCGCGCCTCTTAGACAGGAAAACGAACTTTCGACGTCTGGAACCCTCACCTCGTGGCGGCAGCCGACCCCTCGCAGACGGCTGAGACAAGCATCGGGCCCTGCTACCCTCTTTGGGAATCCGACTCACGCGGCAGTGGCGTCGGCCAGACGGTGGAATCCAGGGTCGCAGCGGCGCAGAGTTCCAGATGCGTGATCGAATTTGGCGGGCCACTCATGGGTTTTCTACATCCCGATCACAGGCCCGTTGGTGGAAGTGATCAGCTTTCATCCCCACGACAATGTGCTCCTCGAACACGGGCTCCAGCCGAGCCGAGCTGTTGATACACGATCGGCTTCGTGGCCGAACCCAAGCCTGCCTGCATTTGGCACTACTCGAGGGCAGTCTCCGCAAGCGATCGTGGCAAGCCCAAACTTGCTGAGAATGGCGAGTCTATGACTGCACTTGGGGGCAAGATCGGGCCATGTACTTGCCAGTACAGCTGCCCAAACCTTGACGCTTTTCTAATAATATACAGAACCCGTTGTGTTTTATGCACGCCAAGCACTAGTATACCAGGTACGTCAAGGGCATAGGGGCCACCCAGCCAGGCACATCCAGCCGAGCCTTCAGAATGCCATGAAATAGCCCCAGGACGCCTATTGTAGCCTAGTGTGGCTCGGGCGCCGGTCATCACGAACTTTCAAGTGTGCCCCAGCCCTGGAGGGTGTACACCCTGCAATCAGGTGCTCCGTATCTCGAAACGAGCAAAGACTGCACGCGCCTCGGATTGTTCACAGATCGCTGCTCAGGACATCATTGGTACAGTGCGTAGCCGCTGGAACCCGACAGCTCACCGACCAAACGTAGCACGCCGAAGCGTACTCGGGCGAGGGCGGTGCCGGCACATGGCAGTCATCAGGGCCGGTGTCGGCTTTCAGGGTCCGGGATTACGTACTTCACCCCGGGACACGCTGGGCCGGACCAGTGCTTGGCACCTCTACCCGGCTATCGGATCCGTTCCTGGTCGGCATTTTGCGTTATTCCCGGGCGGCGGCCATCTCCAGCCCACGAGCCCAGATCCCATCGTCATTTCACGACGCAGAACAACCGTCCCTATCCTATGCCGGTACATATCACTGTCAATCTTAGGCCAGATCCCCGCTCCTTAGTCCTGTGAACGTTTCGTCCACGTCGAGGAACCTGTCCAAGAACACGTGCACGGCCGGTTCGCGACATTGCCAAGCGCAACGTCAGTGGCGTTCCTGCGTCATCCGGAAATTGTCATTGCGAGTGCGTTTCCAATGATCACGGGCAAACATGGCGACACAAGAGAAGGCTCCCGGCGTCGCGGTGCCTGCTGATACTACCGCCGAGGCACACGAGGCCGCTCGGGACCGTGCAGCAACAACAGTGGCCGCCGAACCTGAAGTGCCCGTCTTTAAAGAGGGCGGTTATGGCTGGTGAGTGTCCCTAACATGCGGTCCACTGGATCACATCGGACACAACAAACCATGGCCCGTCCCCAACTAGGATCCGCTTACTGACAGGAACCTCGTCAGGGCTGTGGTCGCGGGAGTCTTCGTGCTCAACATGCACACCTGGGGTTTGAACTCGGTACGTTTGTTTGTGAGACATCGGGGCGTGTGTCCAGTCGTCGTGTGCAAGACTGACAATGGCGTTGCGGACTGCAAGAGTTTCGGAGTCTTCCTTGCCTACTACCTCCGCAATGATTTCTTCCCGGGCGTCACAGCCTTGGAATATGCTTTTATAGGAGGCCTTTCAATCTCCATGAGTGAGTCTTCGTCTGCCAGGCGCCCCCTTCTGCCGGATTTTCAGCAAGCTCACAACGCTCACACGATGTACAAGGCATGCTCTGCTCCCCTCTGGCGACACTTCTCATTCGATCTAGATGGTGCGGTACAAGTCTCACTATCTTTTTCGGCGTCGTGTTTGAGTCGTAAGTTTTACAATCGGAAATGGCCCAACACTCGATTCTTTGTTCAGGTGATGACAGGCGACTGACATGTTCGTAGCATCGGCTTCCTCGGCGCCTCCTTTGCAACGGAGCTATGGCAACTCCTCCTGAGTCAAGGCATAGCTTTTGGTGTAGGCATGGGCCTTTGTTTCGTTGCATCAGCTCCAGTCCCCGCACAATGCAAGTGTCAGCCCTGGCGATCGGTACACGCGGCACCATACTGACTGGTGACCTTGCAGGGTTCGACAAGAAGCGCTCTCTTGCAAGCAGCATCGCAGCGGCAGGTTCGGGATTCGGCGGCCTGTGCTACTCCATCGCCACCAACGCCATGATCCAGTCCCTGGGTCTTGCCTGGACCTTCCGCGTCCTCGCCGTCATCTGCATCGTGGTGAACAGCGTGGCGGCCTTTGTCATCAAGGACAGGAACGCAGCCACGGGGTCTGTCCACCACCTATTCAAGGCTGATCTACTCAAGAGACCCGAGTACCTCCTGTATGAGTTCTGGCTCATCTTCTCCATGTTCGGATATGTTGCCCTCGTCTTCTCGCTTGTCGACTACTGCCAGTCCATCGGGCTCTCGGCCTCGAACGCATCGCTCATTGGTGCTCTCTTCAATTGTGAGTCACCATACCCAGATCCTTCTTTTAGCACTCTGACCTCTTGATGACTTGATGCTTATAGTAATCTTGATCGCATCTAGTGGGCCAGGGAATCGGCCGTCCTATTATTGGGCTCGCAAGCGACCGATATGGTCGTCTCAATGTCGCCCAGATCTCAACCGCTCTCACTGGCCTGCTCTGTCTCGTCTTCTGGCTTCCTGGCACCCGGTCACTGGCAGCGTGCATCGTGTTCGCCCTGATATGCGGCCCAGTGGCGGGAGTCATGTGGGCGTCATGCACGCCTGTCTGCGTAGAAGTCGTCGGTCTGCCACTCACTCCCTCAGGTAAGTACTCGACTGATCAAATGCCTCGACCAATCTCCTTACCTACTGTTTGGAGAAGGTGTCGTGGTTACAATACCCTCCCGTGTCGTGTTTCACTTTACTGATTATCATGAGCAGCGTTATCCATGACCTGGCTCGCCCTGGTGCTTCCCGCAATGTTTGCAGAGGCCATAGCTCTGGGGCTCAAGACGCCCGGATCATGGGGATACATCAACGTTCAGGTCTTCATCGGTTGCATGTACCTTGCTAGTGCTGCGTCAGGTAAGTGGACCCCAGCCCCAAACACCTTGACTTCTGCCCGGCTAGATTCTGACACGAGAAACTAGGCTGGGCTCTTCGGGCCTGGAAGTTGCAGGAGCTCGAGGACATGCGGCTCGCCAAGGAGGAGCGCGAGATGGCGATCCGCAACGACGCCGTCCTTGATGCTCCTGGCGATGCATCGGCCGGAGCCAGCGGGTTACGTGAACGCCAGAAACCCAAACTCTTCTCGGCCAAAGGACTATGGGCCATCGCTAAGGTATAGTCAGCCTCTGTGGTCGGCTAGTCTTGGTGGCATATTCGTAGTCTCGAACGCTTCCGAGACCACACGAGACTTGTACATATGTATATATATCCAAAGCATGGGTGTGTAACATAACATATCCTTAATGTTTAATCAAACGCAGAACTGCACGGGGCACAAACGAGATGCGGCAGAGTTATAATGTACGCCACCGGATTGCTTCCAGGTTTTGAGCTTGCTATTGTCCCGCTTCCACTGCTGAACTAGAGGACTGGAGATACAACACGAGAGCATATGCGAGCACAACATGGTTAGTGACCGCTTAAAACCAGTCCTATTATCTAACTATGCCGATGACTTCTCCCCCAAAACCATGTTTCTAAAAGCTCCACGACTCAGCTCACTACCCCTACGAATATATTTTACTAATAACGTGTCTGAGCCAGCATCATCATGCACAAGTGTACAAGTGTACACAAGCATCACCATCGGCACAAATCGCGGAGCGACAAGTGCAAATACCATGCCTGGTAGTGCATAGACAAGGAGTCTTTCCACTCGGAGCCGTAGTTGATGTCTGCGAGACTGGGCTTCATCGTTGCAAACTATGTGTAGCGAGAATGCGCGTAGGCACCTCTGCCAGCCGAGCAGATTAGAGGCAATGACGATGGCTCCTGTATCTTCTTGCTTGTCCTTGTGCGCTATTGTGTGGCAACTCTTCGGCTAGCGATTCTTTGGCTGTCAGGAACCCGTCAAAAGCTTGAGTATGGGCCTTCCTCCCCCTCTAGTGTGTCGATAGTGGGCAACTTACCACAGCAGAAACGCAGTGGTGGCTGACGGGTACCAATGTCGCCAGAGGGTGGATTCCCTATCGTAGCCTGCGCTATTTTGAATGGGTATCTTCCCAGTCCTCCCTGGAAACTGATTTCTGATAGCTCTGAGCTGTTCATTTCGAGAAGCAATTGGTCGAGCATGTGGTGGAACTTCGAAATATCAAGTGGAAAGCCGGTGCGTGCACGACTGTGATGAGATGCCATCTCCATTGTGCCATCTGACCGTGGTCCAAAGTCATGCTCCTCTTGCAAACTTGCGAGAATTATGTGCAATAACCCCGTGGGCCGACGTCGTGGGACCACGTGTGTCATGCGCAAAGCAGTACAGGAGAGAGCTCCCGTCTCCGGATCGCCCAGATGACACACCTCTGCCTAAAGCATGGCGAAATTCATTCATCTCATGTATTAATCTACAGCAACCCTCGAGGCCTCCCTACCTCCCGGGACTTTCATGCGTAGTCTCGGGAGCTGGAAGCTCGGACAGCGGGAAAGGTCCGGTGTCTTGGTTCCTCGCGCGAGTCCATGCAGTGTCATCGCCGCCATCGTCGCCGCTGGCATTATTGGGGTACCGTCCAAGTTCCGGCGCCTGCCGAGTCTCAACATCGTTATCGTCATAACTTGATGGCTGCTGGTTCTTGCGTTCCCGTCTCCGCCGTCTAAGCTCGTGGACCTTATCCTTGACGGTGATGATCTCTCCTTCCAGCCGGGCCTGTTCTCGGCCCCCTCCAAGTTCCTCCAGCGTCTTAGTCTCCAGGTAGCTCTTCTGCCCGTCACCGGCCTCGACCCTGCGCTCGATGTTCGGGAGGTAGGCCCACGAGTATACAGCCCCCAAGAGGAGCACGGAGCCGAATAGAACGAAGACAAGCCCCTGTCGCGTCTCGCTCTTGTAGCCAGTGTTGATGCCGTACACGACGAGCACAGCGACCAGACTGCCGATCTTCCCGGCGGCGGCGGAGATCCCGTGACACGTGCACCGGTACGCCGTGGGGAAGATCTCGGCGGGTATGATGAAGGTCAGTGTGTTGGCACCAAAGTTGAAGGCGAAGTGGCAGATGCAGACAAAGACTATTGTCGCGGGCGCGCGGGGGGTATGGGCCACGCTGTAGTACACGCCGCCCGTGATAACGAAGAGCGCGGCTAGGACGAAGAAGGACGCTGTGAGCCACTGCTTGCGCGGGATTTTGTTGGCAAAGTAGACGAAGCAGGCGCTTCCAGCGATCGAAGGGATCGAGACGGTGAGCAGGTACTGCTGTGCTTGCTCGAGGAGGACGTCGTAGAAGGTCTGGCATGGCTTTGTCGCGTCCGTAGCCCATGGCGGCAGACCAGTCTGGGCCCATGCTGGTACGGTTGAGTTTCCGCCTGGCAGCGTAGAGTTCCAGCAAGACAGCTCGGGTGTGATCGGTACTGCACTTGTCGTCGCCCACATGTCGGCTAGTGTGCCACGGTTGTCCAGAGAGAAACCGTAGAAGCCGACGTCGAGACTAGTAAAAGACAGTTAGCAAAACGATTGATCGATAAAGAGCAGACACATGGCCGTGGCGTACATGAACCAGGTCATACTTGTGCCAAGCAAGTATAGCCAGTTGCCGTCCCGGACAAAGAAGTTGTACATGTCCTCTCGGGAGAACTGTACGGGCATGGGCAACGGCGAGCTGTGTTGATTGGTCGCGGTCGGTGACGAGAGCCCGATGGCGTTGTCAGGGATGGTTCCGTAGACCCTCTGTGTGTCTCGCAACGCTAAGCTGGGTTTATTCTTCACCTCGAGACTATACAGGCCGCAGTCGTAGAGAAAGAAACGAAAGATGATGGCCAACAGTGCTGGGATGGCGCCGGACCCGATGACAATGCGCCAGATACCATCAATGACCTCTCTGCACTCATCCTGGTGCAAATCGTTGAGGCCGCACTGCATCTCCTGCATCTTGTGGGTCTGGTTCCGACCGAGCAGCACCCACAGGCCGACCAGCTGTGCGAGAGCCTGGCCACAAGGCTGCATGAGAAAGACGGACGACAGCATGGTCGCGCGTGACTGTGAGCTGGACCACTCGGAGGTTATTACTGCGGATAACGGGTATTCAGCGCCAATTCCTGGATATCGTGTCAGCGATTATTGTCTTGTGTCAAAGGCCATGGTGGGTGTCAAGTCAGTACCTATGCCCATGACAAAGCGCCACTAGATGATAGCGCGGTTAGCGGAAGGGGATCAAGTGATATTCTGCGATGTCTCGATGCTTACCCAGATGAAGAGGCCGAGGAAGCTCATGTCACCGACTCCATGGCTGCTGGTGGCCACACCAATGGTGGAGACAATGACAAGGACAAGCTCAATGCCATAGAGCTTGGTGCGGCCGTAAAAGTCGGCCAGAAAGCCAAACAAGAGCTGGCCGACTACAGAGCCAAGCAGGGTGAAGAGGTTGATCAAAAGTCCTGGCCATCTTTGGTTTGGGAAGTAGACATATGTGATGGACGCCAGGATGACATTGGTTGAGAAGAGATTATAGCTGCCGGGGTTTCCGCGTTAGCTTGCGCGATTGTACAATTAGGCAGAGGAACGGGCTGGAAATTGCAGCAGAAAAGAACTGCAGACTGCAGGCTGGGTGAGAAGACTTACGAGTCCGTCAGGAACCCGGAGGCAGCAACGCCCCAGATGCGGAAGTTCCAGTCGTTGAGGTCAAGCTCGTAGCGGAGCTGGCGGCGATCCTGTGGCGACCCGTGTTAAACGGCAGACCCTGCTTGAACAAAACAGGAGGTCGAGAGACTACATACCTGGGCATCCCGAGTGGAGAGAGCCGAGCTGTCGAAGCCGAGGAAGCCCCGGTTGCGGCGCTTCTCTACCTCGAAGACGCCATCGTCCATGGCCGCCGGACTCGCGTGGTGAGCACCAGCACACGCACTCGCGCCGTGTTGCAGTGGAGTTTGCGGTGGTCAAGCTCAAAGATTGCGTGCAGATTGGTGGAGCTGCGGCCAAGCTGGTACCTTATACGCTGCCTGTTGCTCTGCGCCCCCCTGTCTGCTGATGTGCGTGTGCGGGCCTGTCAGCTGAAGGCGCGTGTCTAGCCTCAATAAGTGTACCTAGTCGACCATCGGCGGAATCTGTGACAGGAGGCGTGCTTGCGACACTGCTCGGAAGTATCAGAGGCAAAGCTGATGACTCTGTCCTGTCCCCGAGACGAGGCAGACGCTGCGACGAGTCTGGAGGAAGGTGGCGATCGAGGCTTCCACAATGGGATCTTGAGGCCTTGCCCAGCGGAGCGGAGGGCTCTAGGCTCGAGGGGGCCTGGGTGGCTTTGACTCCCCGATGCCGCGGGAGAGGAGAGCAACAATGGGCAAATGTACGGATGGTCGAGGCTGCGTGCGTGCCGGAGATAGCCAAGAGGAGCACGTGTGTCGAGGGCGTGACGGACAAATGGCGATGATGTCGAGGAAGGAGGTCGAGGATCACAGGAGAGCAAGACTGTAAGGTTCGCAGGCGACATGGACTTGCACAGGCACAGGCACGATCTTATCACAGAACGAGCTGCGGGAGCTAGCAGCATGCGCCACTGTGCGTGGGCTTGGCCGCGGTCCCGAGCTTGGGAGAATGTTCAGCTCTGTGACAAAGAGCAGCAGACATCAAGTAGCTCGAGTGGCAGAAGCAGTCTGCCAATACTGCCGCCAAGGGCCTTGACAAAGGTTGGCAGCTGGGTCCCCTTGCATCTCGCACAGCGTGGCGGCCCCGGATCATGCCTCGCGCCATGTGCCTCACCACCCGTCAGTGCAGCCCGCGCTGGCCCGGGCAGGTCGCGGGGACCCGGAGGATCTGCAAGACGGACGAGCTGCCGCGTGCATGTCATGATCGAGACGTGCTCGGCCATTGTCCACAGCAGGGCGTTGTCGAGGCATCCGTCCAGCCGGGACAGGAACGTGCGACAGGACCCGAGAGAATGTGGGGGTGACGTTGGACAAGGTCGGCGAGGTCGGGTCAAGCTCTCCGAGGAATTACCTGAGGCAGAGGGAGACCGGCCCAGACAGCGAACGGGATCTCATGGTGAGGGGAGGGTCGTGAGGCAGGACCCCTGGAGCCCTTCGCGGGCCCTGCCCTGGCCCGGCCACATCGAGAAGGGGACCAGGAAACGTGGGCTGGCGCAGGCCCGTGATTGGCTGCTGCGCGGCACCCACAAGGCAGAGACCACCCTAGCAGAAGGCTTGTCTCTATTGCCCTTAGGCGTCGACGGCCATGTACGGTATGCGCCGCACTGCCCAGACATTGAGAGCGCCTTGCCCGGTGCTTGGCGGGCTGCCCAACGGCCCTGTGACAGCGCGCCGTTGCCTCCATGTGGCCGTCGTCCTGGCTCCCGCCCGCGCGGCGCTGGATGCCATCACCAGGTGCACAACCTCTTCCGACCACTGGCGGCGCCATGCGGCTGCCGGCTCATAGCCCTGTTCCACTCCCGCACCCAGGTTTCCCCGCCATCGCCGCCCGGCCTCACCTCCCTCACTGTGCTGGCACGGCTTCCTCAACAGCCGTCGCCAGCGACACTCCGCGCCTCCCGCACATCGCCTCGGAACCCCCCACGGCATCACTGACACCAGAGCGGCCAGCTCCTGGCCCTTCGCTCCTCACGTCTGCCCGCCGTCTCCGTCTCATCAACCAAGGGCTCTGCTGTGGATTGCCCATACTGACGACCGCTGCCTCGAGTCACCCCAAACACCACACCCTCGCTCGCACCTCGCTCTGGACATGCCGGACCTCGCTACAGCTTGCCCAGACAGCAGTTTCGCAACACCCGATCCCCATCGCCTGCCGATCTCGTGCTAGTCAGGCCTGGAGGCCGCTCCACTCTCCGGAGCTGACGACGCCCACACTGTCATGGCTGCTTCTTCCTCGTCCGCATCCTCGTATGCCTCGACCTCGATCACGCGTCCGCCCTCCTATGGCACCTATCCGCCCACCTTCTCCTCCCGGGAATCGCACTTCACATCCCCGGAGTCCCTTGCGGTCTCCAACGACTATGATCAGCTCGTCGATGCCTTGAGACCGCTCGATCTCGGTCCGCCAGGCTACCAGGCAACAATGTAAGATCGCAGACATTTTAGTCACTCTCTCGGAGGTTGTCTTCTTCTTCGGATTCGGTCGCTTACGACTACTGCTACCATTACAGAGTCTTGTTCGAGGGTACAGCCGAGGAGAAGACCATCTACCTGGGCCCTTGGGAGGTGGTGGGCAACGAGCAGCGCCGCGTCTTGTGGCAATGCAGCTACCAGATGGAGCGGCTCGAGCATTTCTGTGAGTCCACACCGGCTAGCCAACGTCAAGTTCTTGAACCATATCACCCAAAGATAGTCCCTCTAAGACAAATTCTAAAGTACCAACCGCTCCTGCGGACATTATCCCCCACACACTCCATGCCAGGCATCGGCAGTTTTCGGATCCCTTCGCACTGGAGCAGTTTGTCACCTTCCGCAACAGGCAACGGGTGCGATACACCAACGAGGACGGTCAAGTGCTCCTCGACCAGCCGATAGAAGTCAAATACGAATTCACCTCGGTCGAGTCGTCCTTCCGCTTCCAGGGAGACCTGCGGAGGAAAGACCTGGTCGATTGCTTCGACGTCGACGTCGTGTGGACTGATGCCCACGGCCGCACAGACTCGTTTGGGAACGTCAAGGGCATCGGGACCGTGCAGCGGCTAAAGCTCTGGGCTGATCAGTACACTTCGGCCCACTCCCTGACGGTGTTCGCCAATCGTGTCGACCGAGACAGGAAATACAAGGAATACTTTGTGGAGCATTTCGAGGGCGAGGTCAAATCCCGCGACGACCGACGGCGGACACTCCGGCTCGCTGTGCGGGGACGCCGCGGCAGTGCGCCAGAGGGCTCCTCCAGTCGATCACTAGGCGGTCTGATCAGGGCCCGCCAGCGGTCGGTCGGTTCGGCAGTGTCTCCGACCAGTGGGCCTGACATCCGGTATCTGGGGATACAATTCAGCAGGACCGAAGGTATGCATATATGACATGTATACTCTTGAAGCTGCGCGGGCCCTTGACTGTCTAGCTTGCTGACACAAGTCCCACAGACTTCCGTAGATTCATCGACGCCTGGGTCATGGCGCACAGCACGGACAGCGAATTCCGAGGCGTGGCATTCCCGCACAACCGCTTCGAGCTCCCATCCCCGGAAATGTCGTCCAATGCATCATACGACTTGGGCAGCAGCGAGATGTACTATTCGCAGATGCTGCCGGTCCCTGAGGTCGATGACGACCAGATACCGCCTTGATATACCTTGACCAGAGCATATACTTACACTACAGGCGTCTTTGCGTCAAAGGCATCCGCTGAGCACTCTTTGCATTCCTATGCTGTTGTCCAATTACCACAGCTAGACACCGAGCTGGGAAAAGTAGCCCAGCCACCCCCTGATGGAAGCGGCTCGCCGATGGTTACACGGGCTGTCCATGCCAGAGGGCAATACCAAACACGACAGTGCTGCTTCATAGTGGGCAGCCGCCTCGCATTCCTTCCCGAAGCTGCCACCGTAGCCGCATCACGCATCCAACCATGTGCGATCAGCAGGCAGCAGAGGGGATAGTTGGCAGAATTGGATGCTGTACACGGCCGCCACGGGGTGGAGGACAACGCGGACAAGGCAAAAGGTTCTCGGACTGTACTGAGCGATACGATTTCATGCCTGAGCGGCCGGGAACTGGGTACACTGGCACTCTAAGCAGATTGTGCAGTTGTTGCTGGCTCGCAGAAGCGAGCCGATGGCCGGGGACGGTCAAGAGATCTGATTCGGCATAGTCAAGCCGCAGTCCAACCGGCCTTCGAAAGCGGGGCCGCCCGGCGCGTGCCGGTGGATCCACACCATCACCCAAGCCGGCGCTAAGCTTGACGCAGGCATTACAGCAACGTCATCGTCCGATCACTCGTGGAAGACTGATGATGTTGCTCGCGAGTGGAACGTTGTTGGACCGGGCCATCCGGAGTCGTATTCTAGAAGCTTGAATTACATTATCCAGCTGAACATCTGATCCAACTTTTGGCGAATATCTCCAATTGCCCTCCCGTGTCCCGTGGTTCTCGCGACATCTGGGTCCCAGCAACATCTACGCACACAGTGCTAAGTAGTCAACATCGGACATAGCCGCCACGGGCAAACAGAACACAAACACAAATAACACAAAACGGAGACAATGGCGACGGGGAAGAAGAAGATCATCCTCTCGATCAACGCCGGTTCCAGCTCTGTCAAGGTCTCGGTGTTCTCGGCCGAGCAGAACTCGACGGTGGCTACTGCCAAGGAGGCGGAACATGAGACTCCCGCCTCGTATACTTCTCCGAAACAGCTGGCAGAGATATCGCTCAGCGGTCTGACCTCGCCGCCATGTACGGTGAAATACTCACGCGACGGCGCGGTCGCCTACAAGGACAAGAAGGTGCCGGAAGAGGGGCAGGCCGGGGGTGACGTGGGGGAGATCCGCAGCCAGGAAGACGCCTTCCGCTTCCTGCTTGACACGCTCGTCCGCGACGAGCAGCTGTCCGAGGTGTCGTCGGCCGCGGACATCGATATCGCATGCCACAGGGTGGTGCACGGCGGGGACTACACCACGCCGCGCATCATCACGCAGGAGACGTATCACCACCTCGAGGAGCTGACGGACCTGGCGCCGCTGCATAATAGCAGCGCGCTGGCGATTGTCAAGCTCTGCATGAGTGGCAATGGGGATCTGGACGATAAGCCCAGGCCACAAAGCGGACAAGGTGACGATGGCAGCAGGAGCGGCGGCAGCAGCGAGCTGCTCCTCCCGCGCGCCACAAACGTGGCGTGCTTCGACTCGCAGTTCCACGCCAGCATCCCGGCACACATCAGCACGTACCCGATCTCCCCTGACACTGCCAAGAAGAACGGGCTGCGCAAGTACGGCTTCCACGGGATCAGCTACCAGTTTGTCACAGAGTCCGTGGCTCGCTTCCTGAGGAAGCCCGTGGAGGAGACGAGTATCATCGCGCTGCATCTGGGCAGTGGTGCCAGCGCCTGTGCGGTGAAGAATGGACAGAGCCTGGATACCTCGATGGGGCTGACGCCGCTGGCGGGACTGCCGGGGGCTACGAGGAGCGGGAGCGTTGATCCCAGGTATGTCTTTTGCGTAAATACTTCGCGACATTTGCATGCCGGGCTATCCCTTATCTTGAGATTGGTGGCGGTCGATGAGATAGACACCGCGCTGACACTATCAAAAGTCTGGTCTTCCACTACGCCAGCGACGTCGGCAAGCTCTCCCCCTCGTCAACGAAAGACCTGCATATCTCGCGCGCCGAGGAGATCCTGAACAAGGAGAGCGGATGGAAGGCGCTGACCGGCACCACGGACTTTGGCGCCATCGCGTCCAGCGAGGATCCCAGGATGAAACTCGCGTTCGACCTGTTCGTCGACAGGGTCTGCGGCTATGTCGGGTCGTACTACGTCGCGCTGCGAGGAGAGGTGGATGCGCTCGTCTTCGCGGGTGGGATCGGGGAGAAGAGCAGCAGGCTGAGGAGGGAGGTTGTAGAGAGTGTCGGATGTCTTGGTTTTGAGGTTGACAAAGCAAAGAACGATGGTAAAATAGATACTGTTGTTGTAGATGTTGGTAACGAGGGGAGCAGACACAGGACGCTGGTGTGTGCGACGGACGAGCAGCTGCAGATGGCCAAGATGTGCGCGGGCATGGAGGAGCTGTGGACGTGACAGTGGTTACAGGTCGAAGGCAAGTGTTTATTGCGAGAAATGTTACGTGGCACTTTTGGGTAGATGGGAGTGGGCCTTGTTCCCGTGATCGTTGGTCACCGTGACCAACATCTGAGCTTCGAAGGTCCCGATGATCTGGGACGTGGAGGACTTGTAAACCAAGGCAGTTGCGGAGTTGTACGTATGCAAAGATTTAGCACTTTTATCGGAATTCGAAGTGGGAGTCAAGTGAAACTTGTATCCAGGTTGAGGTAACCAGGCCGTGTCTCATACAAGGAAACTAATCCAGGAGCCCAAAAGCTGTGATCGGCCTCCGCTGGTGCGCATCTCATCATTCGACGGAGCGGCAACTTTGAAGTCGGGAAAACTGAGGTGTAGGCTGAACAACTCAGTGGAGCCTGGCAGGAGCACCTGCATACACGCAGTCTCTGTAACTCTGTGGCGACCTGATGGGTTCTGCTGAACACAGGTACACGACAGTACGAAGGGGGGTCACGAACTGCTAGATCGTTGGTACGGACGAGCAAGTCTCATTGCGGCGTATCACATATTCAGCCAATATGTGGCACACCTCGTGCTCCGTAGGAGGCATGTGAACGGTAGCAAGTCCCGCAGGCTCAAATGATGAGGGTTGTTGAACCGAGGAGTTCTCGCAAGAGTCGGAAACCGTCTTTCTCTTCTTACATTGCCAGTGTGGGAACGCAGCAGCACGGCTCAACTTGATGGTTTCCATAGTGTACACAGAGTAAGCAATAGGGACTTTCCAAGGTGCTGATGTTTGATATGGCGCTCGCTTGCACTGACCGTTGTCCATGAAACGGAAGCAATTATACGCGAGCGGAATGGCGCCTTGCCCGGGACACTTGCACGTACCGGTACATGTACTCTGGCTGGCCGCACAGACTCCCAACAGTCTAGCATGCTTGTGCCTACAACATTGATGCTCGGCACCACCTGGGAAGACTTGACTGGCTCGGAGGCAAGGTCCCGAACGAGCCACGCGTCCTTGCCTCTTCAAACCAGGAAGCTGCCAGTTCTAGGGCCAGAGACAAGCTTTCAGGCGAGTGGCCGATCACCCAGCCTGGCCAGCCCTGGGGCCGTGACGTCACTGCTCAGCTGGAGGACATGCAGCCGAAGCAGGCTCGGCAGGGCAGGCACGCTGGACAATGCGGGTGTGCGGCAGGAGCGACCCTGGCGAGCCTGGGGCCGATGGAGAGCTGCCAGCGTACGTCCCAGCCCCACCCCGGCTCCGGCTCCGGGTACACGGCACGCTCCCATACGTCTTGAGCCGGGCGCCTGCGTCCCCCGAGTTGTTGGAGGAGCCCGCCCCTCCGCGTGTCTACGCGTGTCCCAGCGCCGGGAAACGGTCTGGAGCAGGTCCTACGTTTACGGTTGTCACGGCATCCCATGATTGTGAGCAAATAGAGAACAGCAACCCTCGGTGGTGGCGGGGCTGCTGGCGTGGCCTTCACACACACATCGATGCCGCTTTGCCAGCTCCCCTTACCCATCCGTGCTTTTCACCAACAATATGGGGACCGTGGACACCTGCAGCGTCATGTAGTCCTTGGAAATGACCCGTTGTGGGGACCGGGCACTTATATGTCAACCAGAGTCGTGACCTGGCGAGAAGGCCCAGGCGCACCCCGAGTTAGGATGCCTCCTCCATCAGACGAAACTTGCCTCGCATATTTCGCAAAAATAATCCACCAGGTCGCCGTCGAGTTTCCTTACAGCGCTTACGCTTTACAACAGATACCTGATCAGCACCGGTACGAGCAACAGCAGCGACAACAGCAGCCCCAACAACAAGCCAAGCAGCGGATCAACGAAAAGTCCAGCCCACCGGCTGCATCATCAGCCAGCAAGATGCCGCATATCCTCAATGACTCCAAGTACTCTGGGGACGAGACCGGCGGGCAGAAGATCAGCGACGCGGTCGCCAGTGCCTGCCAGTCCGACGACAGCGTGCTGGAGATTCTCGCGCAGGACCTGTCTCTATCCGCGGGGGATGCGTGGAAGGAGCTCGAGAAGCGGCACAAAAACGCCAGTCGTGGCCTTTTGCCGAGTCAGAGACATAGTAACGACAACGGCGAGCAACTGTCGAATGACGAGCTTGAGCTGGCGTTCGGGTGTGGCAAGTGGGGAAACAAGAGGCCGAGCGATCTGTTCTTGAGGGTGAGTTGTGATCTTTCGGGGCCTTTCGTACTCGGACCCCAGAGAGAAGAGGAGTAGAGGCTGTTCTATGATTCACACGGGAAAGTCCATTAACCAGTCGATCTAGCTCTACCACGATGCACTATGCACTCTAAACGACAACCTGAGCGAAGGCGTTACAAGTCCATCTCTACTCGGAAGCAGTGGCACGGTGCCACTCAGTGTGCTGTCTGTGTAAGTCGCTTACTTTTCCTTCCTCTATCGCCAAAAGGGCCTACTGCGCCTTGATTATCTGACATTGACAAGAATCCCGGACATTGTGCGGCATATGTCGAACCTGATCGTCCGCGCGGAGGAGGAGGTCTTCTTAGCCACCAACTTCTGGCAGAACAGCACGGCGTCCAAGTATATCACCAACGCCATCAAGGAGCTCTCACGACGCGCAGGCGAGCGCGGCAGGCGCATTACCATAAAGGTCATGTATGACCGGGGCAGCGCGAAGCAGCTCTTCGGCCCACACCAGCTCGTCCCGGAGAAGGAGTACACTGGGGATGCTGTAGGACTGCCCGCGGCGCATGAAATACCCCACATCGACTTGGAAGTTCAAAACTTCCACGTCGCCATGCTTGGAACGTTCCACTCGAAGTTCATGATTGTCGATCGCAAGATCGGCATCCTGCAGAGTAACAACATCCAGGACAATGACAATCTCGAGATGATGGTCCACGTCGAGGGCCCTATTGTGGACGGGCTATATGATATGGCTCTGCTGTCATGGCATGAGCACATGAACCCTTGTATGCCCTTACTGAACACATCCAAGCCCCGCCACCCCTCTAGTGGCGATCCTGTGGGGTTACCTGTTGGCCATGGGGGAGGTATGAGTGATGAAAGCTTTATGAGAGCGCCCAAGCGAGCTGCTCCTTATGGGGTTGGTGCCGATACTATCCTCGGACCTACTCCAGGGGACTTGAACGGAAGTGTGAATCAGACACAGGTGAACAATCCTCTGGCGGGCGCTCCGTGTGATGCCATTATCTCGACTACTTCATCAGCAGATCCCGTGGTGTCTACCGCGCAAGAGGTACCGCAGCAACAGCAGCAGCTACCACATGAACAAAACGGCGACAGCTTCGCCATAGCAGACCTCAAGATATCAACGTCCAGCATAGATCTCGCCGTTACACAGCTTCTCCCCGAGCACACCCATGACGACCCACACTACGACGACGACATCGCCGGCGAAGCCGCTCGCGTCCAGGCCGCCGTGGGCGCAAAGCCCAGCAGGGGGGAGACGCAGATGGGCGCCATCACGCGACACCTGAACCACACAGTCAACCCCGATTTCGAGGGCGACTCCACCTTGCCAACCACGCTCTCTGGCGACGAGATGATGACCCCTTACATCCTCCACCCGCAGCCGCAGGAGCCCTTCCCGATCGCGCTGGTCAACCGCCCGCCGTACGGCCCGCCGAACAGCCGCTCGCTCGCAAACCCTCAGAACGCGGCGTGGCTGTCTGCCATGCGCAACGCGGAGCGGGACGTCTTCATCCAGACGCCAACGCTCAACGCGGGACCGCTCGTCCCGGCCATCGTCGAGGCGTGCGAGAGAGGGGTGGATGTATACTGCTATGTCTGTCTAGGCTACAACGACGCTGTAAGTTCTGTTCCCAAACTGCGACACTAACGAACTTTCCCACTGGTGTTCTGCGATGTGGGAATAACGGATGAGTTCGCTGACCACGCTCAAAATAATGACAGGGCGAGCTCCTCCCGATGCAGGGAGGCCATAATGAGATGATCGCCTCCCATCTCTTCTCCCTCCTCCCCCCCACCTCCCGCAACAGACTGCACTACTACTGGTACGTCGGCAAGGACCAGACCGTGCCCATCGTGGCCGACAAGTTCCGCAAGCGCTCCTGCCACGTGAAGCTCATGATCGTGGACGAGTCGGTCGCGATCGTCGGCAGCGGGAACCAGGACACGCAGAGCTGGTTCCACAGCCAGGAGGTCAACATCATGCTTGAGAGCGAGGAGGTGTGCGGGGCATGGATCGACGGGCTGCGGAGGAACCAGAACACGCATCGGTACGGGGAGCTGGATAGGCGGGATGGGGTGTGGAGGGACAAGAAGGAGGGCAGTGGTAAAGAGGCGGAGGGCGCGACGGGGGTTGATCCGGGGCGGTTTAGCTGGATGAAGGGCGTCACTGGAGCGATTAAACGGGTGCAGGGGACGGGCGGGTTTTAGGGATGAAGTTCAGAGATGCAATGATTCACGGAGCTAGAGCGTTGGCTAATCATATGAAAGCGATCAGAATATACATTAGTGAACATTCAGCCCTTTTTGTGTACTAAGTTGAGAATGGCTGTAGAACTACACTGCATGAAGGGAAGTCCGTGATCACTACTCACGGCAGCAGAGGTCTTCGGTAGCTCCCAGTCCAAGGGCAGAAGCAGGCAGGTCTACGATTTGCTTCTCAGAAAGTCTCCGAGACTAAGGCACGCGCTTTGCTTGTTTGTGAGCGAGTCCCAAGATCGGAGACAATCGCGGGGAGTATGGAGCCGAGTTGACAGTCAAACCTTGCGATTGGTTGGCACTTTCCTATTTGGGAAAGGGACGGGATTGTTGCCTGGACTGGTTGCCTGATCCCCCGTGTTTAAGTTGTATCGTGGTGAAGAGCTGCACCTGATGGAGCGGCACAAATTCACGGTGAACCTGATAGAACTGATTTCTGATCAGATACACTATTCTTCTTAGTGCGTGATCAAGCAATATAGGCTTCAGATATAAGCTCCTGTGCGGCCCGAGCATAAGCTCTTTAGACGTTCAAAGTCTCGATCTCTCCCGGTCAGCACAGGCCCAGGTGGTGTATTGCCAACAGCAACCATTTACTGAGGAGGCTCCCACCAAACATAATCTCTCCATCAGGACCACCAAACTACCTTTCAGCATCACAATGGCAGGCACGACGGCATCAGGAGCAAGACCAGCGGAGCACGTTACGGAACCGACAAGCACGCCATCAGTCTCAACCATCGCAGCATCAGATGCGGCCTATAAGGGCCAGTGCTTCTGCGGTGCCATCACCTTTACCATAGTAACCGCGGTGGGAGATCCTCCCATCAAGGCATATCTGTGTCACTGCCTCGACTGTCAGCGCTTCTCGGGCTCGTCATTTGCGCACAACGCGACGTTCTCGGCCGCAGACGTGCACATCACTCTCGGGGCTGAGGAGACGTTGCAGGCGTGGAAGGCCAAAAGAGCATCGCGGTCGGCATCAGCAGCGGAAGTACCACAGCTCGACGATGTACTTAGCACGTATGGCAACGACGCCGAGGGCCGGATCCAGTTCTGTGGCGTGTGCGGGACGCGGCTTTTTCTGTACTGCCGGGCCGGCATTCGGGAGATGCGCGACAAGGTCGTGGTGCCGGTGGGCGTCATCGAAGACAGCTACCAGGATGTCAGGCTGGCGCCGAGCATGGAGGGTTGGGTGAAGCGCAAGGCCTGCTGGATGCCAGAGGACCTAGGGCTCAAGAGGATGGGATCTGACTGAGCTGACTGGCCGTCCGAGGCAGAGTGGGCAAGGTCGGAACGGCCCACGGTTACAGCTGGGGATGCGTGTGATCTCTCTGGTTTGATGCGGGAGGATTCGGGGACAGCCAAAGGCAATGCACGTCGGGGTGACGGGTGCAGTCAGCAGGAGCAGCAGGCAAGTGCGACCCTGGAGATGGGCGTGCTGTCCGCCGTCACTGGGTGGCTGATGCTTGCCTTAGGTACAGCAGCTGCAGCTTCCGAGGTTCCTAATACCACACCTTTGTATGCTCTGTCCGTGCCTGGGTCGCCGCTCGTGACGTTATGTCGCCGTGTCAGCGACGTCAAAGTATGTCGTAGTCGGCCTGTTCTTGGCCTGCAGCCACCGGACAAGCGGCGACAACCGCGGAAACAAAGGACACACTGGTCGACCCGCACAGAAACGAAACATGGCCTGATGACAGCCGGGAAGGTCACATAGCCAAGCCGGCGTGTCGACCTCGGGAAGCTCAAGCACGCTCAGCAAGCTCAGGCCCCGCGTCTGCAGGACCAACGCTGCACGCTAGAAACCTTGAGCACGGCGCGACATGGAGGAGCAGCGCAGTCCATCGGCTGCAGGCTGTCGGACGGTCCGGCCAGAGGCTGGCTGACGAAGTGGAAGCTCGCACAAGCAAGACTTGTGTTGAGGTCTGTGCGACTCTTGCCCAAAAAAAAGGGTCCTGGTGCGAGACCCACTGCGGCCCCCCTCGCCGGCCCAGCCGGGGGTGGAGAGGAAGCTCTGACGCAGGCCCTCGGTCACGCCCAGGCCACAAAGCAGGGGAGATCGTCAGGGACCACCCACTGCGGACAGGTGAACCCTTGGGAATGCAGAAGCAACCACCTGGGCAGCCTCACCACGGTGCCCGCACGCGTCGGGCAGGGCCCGGGAAGCCCACCGACTGCTGCCTATGGCAAACCCAAGCTCGCCGAGCTTGCCCAAGGATTCTTCGTAGCGCAACCAAGTTGTCTGAGCATCGGCTGTGCCCAGGCACAGCAGCCCGTTCCTGGCAAGACCTGCAGGTGTCTCCGTCCACCCACCCCGCACAGAGGTACCGTAGTCACCTCCAAGAGCTCGCGCCTAGCCACGGGAGGAATCTGCGCTGGAATGGCTCCAACGCTCCGCTGCATCCATCCATCCACCGAGACACACAGTCACACACTCTCCAAGGGTCTTCCCAACCCGCCGACACCCACCCAGCCCACCACCTCACCCTCTAGTCTGTCCAGTGTCACGCCACAGGCGCCATCTACATGGGGGCAGAGCGCAGCTGAACAGATGCGACGAGCTCCAGAGGCTCCGCTTTTCCCTCCTGGCGCTTCAAGGGACCACGCCGACTCATCCCTTGGGTGCCGAGATAGGCAATTGCAGCAAACCTTGGAAACAAGTGGGCGGTGCTCGGCACCAGCGGAAAGCTCCTCTTTCTGTGTCGACCTGTCGAGCCTGTCGAGCCTGTCAGTCGCCAGCCATGTCTCGGTGTTGGGGCTGTACGTGCTTACCGAGACTCTGAGCGACGCCATCGCTGCTGCTCTGCGCCTCGCCATGGGGGCTGCCACTGCCGCTCGTTTGCTCGCCCACTTGGGCGCCCGCTCGTCTGCAGGGTCAAGACCCTGCATTCTGCCCAGGCGAGGAGGTCCCTCGCAAAAGCACCGACACGGCGACCCGTGACACGTCGTTACTGACACCCTTTCGCTCACGTTCCACCATGCTCTTATCTCCGTCTCCCATCGTGGCGCGGATTGGTACACCCCTCGACACCCAACAAGCAGCACTATCACCGGGATTGCACGCGCGTACTCACACACACACACACACATATCCTGTAGAAACGAAACAGCGTTGCATCGCGCCCCGAGAAATTAACCTGGACACACATCCGGAAATCTTTGCGGCGCGGCCAATCGTACCGAGCGCCTCAAGTCTTGGGGCTTCCGCCCCCTCCCTCCGCCCCTCCCTCCATCTCGAAGTGTCCAGAGGATTCTTGTTGGAGAAAACAGGGTACACACACACGCGTGCACAATCAGCCGACGACACAAGGAGGGGTATAACAGGCTGATGGCTGACAAGACATGAAAAAAGGGGACCGAAGACGGGAGGCGAAAGGTGACCTGAGTTTCCCATCATTCATGCATCAGCATTTCATAATGGCGTACTTTACGTGGAGTCCGCCCGGCACTGCACCCTTGGGGGGAACATGAGCGCTAGCCAGCCCGGCCAACCATCATCATCCAACCATCATCCACACACACACATTTGACCCGATCATCCACTCCAATGATGCTAGTCTCTTTCCCCTCTCGCCCCTCTCTATCACTCTTGTAAGGGCTGAGTGAGCAGCAACAGAGTGAGTGCCACAAGGTTTGCGCGAAAAGCAGGATTGGTCATGCCCGTCATACATACATAACAAACTAGCCTTGCGAAAGTAGCGTGAGTTGGGGACCGCTAGACTAGCTACGAATGGGTAGGTAGCCCAGCACCAGGGGCACCCTCGCCAACGACTGGTTGCCTGGGTCTGACACACAAAGTGAGTGACAACAAGAGGGGACCCCTGTTGATGGCCTCTTCGTGGCTGGGTTTCCTCGGCGAGGATGAGGTTCATGACATGAGAGCAGTCGGTCGGATCAGGCAGATGATCGGCGTATTAGCTAGAACACCCCGATGGAGCAAACGCCCGAGTCAGCGGCCCTCCACGGCGGTCCGAACTGCGGAGGACGGATGCTACGCTCTTACCGTGGTCACTCAGTGAGAGTTTCCATGGGTGAGTGAGCTCGCCTTCCCGCCGAGCTGCCCGTAGTCCCACAGTCGCATATTCGCACGCATTTTGCATCAGGACCCAGAGAGCGGACTTTAAGAGTGAAGCTCGGTAAATAGTAAATATTTGCAATGCCACCTGCCTTTCTGTGTAGAAGCAGGTGAATGGTATCTCTAACACTACATTGGTACCAAAAGAATTTGTGCATCTGGGGCGGCCGACTCCCACACAGCCATCCCTCCGCAGCCAACTCGTGTTCTTCAGAAGCGAAATCATCGTATGCAGTGGTATCGTTTTCCTCTTCCGGCGCCAGTTCATCAAAAAATAAGCAACAATGTAGATGGTTCTGTGTCTCGTGCATGGCATATGCTTCCATGAGAAACTGTTTCATGCGTGATGTCCGCAAATAGATAAATCATGACCGGGTTACGCCTCGTGTATATGCGTCCGCGTCGATGCAGGATGTCGACAAACTCCGAAACGCCAAACTCTAACCAAAAAAAGGGGTGAACAATGGATAAGAAAATGAGGATGGTAGTAGCACAGTGTTGAGATATCAAGCACCTTCCTGGCAGGCGATAGCCGCCAGGGCGTCTAAGCCACTGCTCGTTCTCATTGTGTGTGGGCGGCTGGACAGAGAACCGTGGGAACCGCAAACATCCCAGGGGGCGCTGAACGGCGGGAGAGGTTGCTGCTCGTGGCCGTACTCCTCTACATCCCACATGTGGACGTCTTGCGAGTCCTTGGACGAGGTGCTGTGCGAGGATGAGGACGACTTGGACGAAATTGACGCCCTCTTCGCGGACGACGTCTTAGATGCCTTGGAGGCGCCAGACGATCTCGACTTATCCTTGAAGTGAGTTTCGAGGTGCTGCTTCATGTTGTCGGCGCGAGTGAACTTTTTGTTGCAGCCGGCAAAGGTGCACTGGACAGCCTTCTCGGCAGTATGGATCTTGGAGTGTCTGGAGGCATGGCCAGACGTCGTGAATGTCTTCTCGCACCCGTGGCTATCACGGTAGCGGCACGGATAGCGCTTGCCAGCGCGCTCAGGAGCCGGGGCGGCGTGGCTGGCGTCGTCGTCATACGAGTTGGAGCGACTGCTCTCGACGTAGGTAGGGCGCTTCAAGGCCGAAGCCTTGTCCCCCATGAATTCGTCGTACAGCGGCCTAGGAGTGTAGTCGTACAGGCCGGGGGTTAATGGTGAGATAGCATCATAGCCGCTCGTTGTGGAGTCATACGAGTCCGAGCGAAGAAGTTCTGGGGTCCGCAGGAGAGGAGACCGGTCGGCAACCGAGAGGTAGCGACTGGCGTAGGTCGGGCGCTGCGGGGCGGCGAAGCTGTCGTCGTTAAGCAGCGACACTGAACGACCGGTGGCGTCGCGGGCTTGCATTATGGCTATCTGATTCCTTGATCGCAGGAATCAGAGTGGCGCGTTTGGTGGAGGGTAGGAGGATGACGGTGTGCCGTCACTGTGAGTGTAATTTGTGGTGATGCTTGGGCCTCCAGGAGACGGGAGGGAGAGCTTTGAGCACGCAGCCGAGCCGGGCAGTAGAGACGTGCTGACAGGATTGGCGCGCCAAAACGAAGCGACGCAGCACAAATTGATACACGTGCACTTCGTAACAAATTATACACGAAAGTGCAGCTTGGTCACGGCGTTGAATTACGCGAGTGCCGAGGGTGCAGGTGTGCGTTTGGTGGACTGCGTAGAAGCCTATTCGACAGCTTGCTTACGATGGTGAAGCAAAGAGGGAGCGCGGTGGCTGACGCTGATGGTGGTGTGCGATGTGGGCCGGGCGCAGGTGGCAGCACGGGCAGAGCGAGTGAGGCTGGTGGTGATGGGCGGCAGCGGCGTCGGCAGTGACAATGATGGCTGGTGTTGAGGCTGGCGGCGTGTGAGGGTGGTGATGCAGGACCAGGTCAAACCAAGGGAACGGGACAGGCGGGAGGGGAGGGTGCGGCGTGGTCAGATATACTCGGTGGACGGGCAGGAACAGGGACGAGGAGAAGCGGGAGCCGAACGCAGGAGCGAGCGACGAAGTTTAAAGGAAAACATGGCAAAGGGAATCCCATAGAGAGGCAAGCGCAGCGGGCTGCTGCGCGCACGCCCAGGAGCACCCCCAAAGTGGGAAATCTTGGACAGCCTCCACTTGCCCAAGCTAGCGACGACCCTGCCCGGGCTGGGCGGGCACGTTGCGGCCTCCTTGGCTGCCCAGGTGCACGGCGAGGGGCGAGGGTCGGGGGTCGAGGGTCGAGGGGTGTACGAGTCCGTCATCCCGGCAGTGGGCAGGGGCTTCCCGGGACAGGGTCTCTGCTACCTCCCACTGCGAGCGTGCACCGGCTGGAGAGTGGTGCCCTCCGCCTGCTCCTCCAGCGGGGCCACCAGCTTCAGCCACGACCGCCACTTGTGCCTTGCTGGCCCGCGTACTCGCCATGTACTCTCCCACGCCCGCCCTGCACCGTGTGCGACCCTCCTCTCCGAACAGCCCGTCCGTTCGGCCACTTCCAAGGCGGCTGCATGTGGTTGCCATCACATTGACAACACCATGACCAACCTTGGGAGACAGGCAACAATGCACCACCACTACATCCTCCTCCTCCTCTTCCTGCGGGGTATCACATCGCACGGGCGGGCTGTGCAGGTCCCTGTTCAAACCTTGCCGTCGCGCAGACATTGTCATCGCGTCATAGGGCTCCATCACCATGCCTCGTCCGCTAGTCATTCTCACATCAGCCTGTGGTGCACGCTCCGACAGCCTGGCCAGGGTCCGACTCATATGCCTTGTTGCAGGCGGAGGGTCTACTCCTCCGCGCGGCTCGTTCTCCGTCGTTCTCAATTTCCTCTCCGGCACAGAACAAGACGTGCCAAATCGTCATTGAGGTCTATCAGCCCCGAAGGGCTCATGTGCTTTTGAATTAGCTGCTTGAATCACGGCTTAGAGAGGTGGTAGGGATTAACGTTGTCATGAACAAGTGCCCATCAAGCTGGACCGAGGGCTCCTATCTTCTCACGCCTCCGAACCCCGACTTCATCTGGTATCGTGGTCGATGTATGCAGATGTTTGGCATCCTCGTGCTTCGATGTGGTGACAGCAATGTAGGGGGCTCGCCAGGCTCAGGACCTGTAGATCTGCTTGCTAAACCAGGTCGGTGGCTGGCGAGCCTTTTGACCCTGAGAGTTTGTTCCTATTAGTGAGCAAGCCAGCAGGATCAGCGACTAGCATTGCAAATCGCGCAGCCATGATGATGGCAATGGGACATCAGTATTCCACATCTCGATCTGCGTTGATTGTTGGTCCGCAGGCGGGAGTTGCGCCTCGGGCTCGTCCAGGCCGTACACGCGGGGCCACACGTCCTTCCACCGAGCATTCTCCCCGCACTTGGGACTATCCGCCGAGTCCGCCTCCCTTGTTGGAACTATGCAAACCTAACGCCGGCTACGTGATCATGATCCACGCAGCATCCAGGACCCCCGGCTCATCCGAGTCAAGCCCGCCAGGGTCTGTTGCTGCTGTGTGCTGTTTGTGACGTTTTTGTGGCAGTTGAATGCAGTTCATTCGAGTTGTGAGGTGCCTCTTCCCTGGGCCGCGAGGCCTCGGCACCTCTCTGGTGGAAAGCATTACAGCCGGTCGCACGATGGAGCTGTATGAACGTAAGGCCGGTTTTGGGTGCCGGAAACAATGCGTGCAGGGTCTTGGAAGATCGCGATCGCGGCCGTGCGTACGACTTAAGAGCACTGTGTGCGCAGGTACCAGCGGGAGACCTTGTGACGCGTGGGCGGAAGATGGGATTTTGAGCCAGGCGGATGCTGGATTTCAGAATCCGATGACCGATTCTGGCGGCGATCTCGATCGCAAGCACGTCCTTGCCTCTTTGGGACCACGCCCCCGACTGGTGGCTTGCCCTTGGGGGACCGTCTCCACCAGCTCAGTGGACTGCTGGAGCATCCCAAAACCTGCCATGGCATGCCCCCAGAGGGGGTGTCCTTTCCTGTGGACCCTGCGTCGGTGGATCCTGGGGCCGAACGAGACGGCTGGCGCTCGCACAGGAATTTTGAGTTGCGAGCTCAACACCAGGGGCCACCTCCCTCCACTTGCTGATGCACGCAGACCTGGAGGGACTTCACCCCACGCGGCCAATCCTCCCGAGCGAGTGCAAATCACTGTGCTGGTGCGGCTCCAGCCGGCTTGACTGGTGGCAGTGGTCAACGTCTTGTCTCCCCTGGTGCACTCCCTAACGCTCGTTTGGGTAGGGGACCCTGCAGCGGTCGCGGGAAGGAGGCCCTGCGCGGGTAGCGGTCACGAGCGCCTTGGAAATTGATTGCCGCGTGTCCGGTCACACTGAGGCAACAGACAGGATGAAAAAGTCAGTCATGATCACGATCGGGAGCAGAATCTGGCGGCGTAGTGGGGCAGCCGCCGGCGTCGAGGGTACGGATCGTGATCCATGGTGGCCGGAACAGATGCACCGGAGACGGCTGGCAGCAAGGCACGCTGATGATGTCATGGCGACGGCGATGGGCGGGAGCAGCGTGCGGTAGGCAAAAGCGCAAGGGACCGCCGATGCGAGGGCAACAGAGAATGACTGGAAGGAGAGAGATCGCTGGGCGGGCGGGGTGCGGGATAGGGGGGCTTTTGTGTTTTTTCTTCGATCCTGCGTCGAGGGTCCGATCTGAAGGCTGGGGTCGGATGAGGAGCAGTCACAAGATCGAGATTGTGGCCGCACATCGTGAAATGGCAGCCCGGTTGCGAGACCACCCTAGGGGCAGGGAAGCCAGGCCAGGGTCCCGTCCGTGCTCGGCGAAGCGGGCTTCTGACAGGCTAGCGTTGGCGGGACCGGCGGGGCCGGCAGTCGCCCATCACACACGCCTCGGCGCCTCGACTCGCAAGCTCAGTCCACACACCCTGCAGCCCGCTGCGAGACCTTGCTGCTCGCCTCCATTCATTCCATGCCTCGCCCGTCAGCACGCCGCTCACAAAGTCAATTCGTGATGGCGCTCACCACCTGGCTGCTCGACCGTCACGCGAGAACAGGATGGGTCGAGCCGCACAGCATGTCGCCCAGGGCCACCGCCCCTTGCGCGCCCGGGCCCATTCCCAGCACTCCGGATCCGTCCCTCTAGCCACTGCTCACGATAGATACTGCCGAGGCTGCCTCTCCATCGAGCTTCTCTCGTGCATCGCAGACATCCCACGGCATCGTAGCGCCCTCCCGCTTGTCTTGTAGCTTTCGGGCCGGCACAGGTCTCGCGATCTATCCCGGCACGACCTTCCTGCGGCCAACTCCTCCATCGTCCATACAGACTATAGCTCACATCCGTTCTGCCATTGCAACGGGAGCTATTTGCTCGATCTCGAACCCGCAGAGCCCCCCAACTCTATAGCGCTGTCTGGTCACTGGAGACTAATCTCACGACATTCCGGCCCGAGTGTCTGATGAGAGGAGACGCCCATATCAGACAACCACCCAAGCAATGAAGACCGAGCGCATGGTCTCCGATGCACAAATAGTATGATATGACGTCAGCTGTGGAATTGGTGGTCTTGCTTTCCAGAAGGAGAACACTCCGGACCCCAGTCCTGGTGTGCAGGGGTCTGTCACGAGGGCTGCTTGACCGCCGGAAAGCTCGATGATGAGGTCTGGAACCTCTTGTTCCCATGGACACGGGCTCCTATTGGCATGCTACCTAGACGCTTCGGTGAGTAGCATCCTACCATCTCCTGCCGTCAACGAGACGGACGTGCTGTGCTTCACCTATGCTTCAGGCGACGAGGTGTTATTGCCTGCCAGTGCGCAGCAGGGCCGCGTGGGTAAGTTGGACCCGACCACTTTGCATCTCTTTCAAGTTATCGGAGCATTTGCTCTCGCAGCATACGCTCCTGGCGATCCCCAGCACCGCCCACGGTACTTTGATCACAACGCAAGCATCACAGCCGCCCATGGCTGGCTCGCTATCATGAGTCGTGCTCCCGCTGACAATAAGCGACCTGATACTCGGCACACTCTCGTCGCTCGTGATGGTGCTCCGTGACAAGGCATGCATGGCACAACCCCCTTAGTGCAGTAATATGTCGTTCCTGGTTGGCATGCATGTAGCGCATGCAACCCTGGACCCAGGGCCCGGACGGTCGCGGGTCTGCGGCTCCCTGCGCAAGGGTCGCAACTTGCGGCGCTGCACAGAGCCGGCCAGCCGGCCGAGATGAGAGGAAGTGATTGGCGATCCAGGGTTCGGAGGAGACAATGCCGTCATCATGTCTAGGTGTGGCCTTTGCGCCCCATCTGTAGCTTCGAGCAAAGTCAGGGCCAGGAGAGACAGGCGAGACAGGGGGGCCTGCGTCTTGTGTCTTGGAGAAGTGAGGGTCTCGACGAAAGTCCCCACCTACCAGAACGCGCTCCGCCTGCCCCCGAGGTCCCTGAACCGGCACGGAATGCTAGCAGACCCACGGCCGGCCGGCCGGCCTTGGACGAGTGGGCGCGGCGCATCTTCAGGGTCCTGGCTGCTGGGTTAGCTACAGTAGCTGATCAGCCATCCAGCCAGCAAGGCGATGCGATAAGACACGATGCGATCCTGTGGCCAGCCTGGGAGGGCGCGCGTCCGGCGGGCGACGAATAGCGATGCCTGGGAGCTGGAAGCAGCAGGTTGAGGTTGGCATGGACCTCAAGCCTGTCCTGGGTACGAGGCATGCGGCCTGTTGCAGGACGGCGGCGAGCAGAGTCGTTGGGAGGAGCAGCGATCGGGATTATGATGCGCCATCGACGATGGGAAGCCTAGCGCTAGACCGCATTGGACCCACAACCCCTGACGCCTCGTCACGTTAATTCACACCACTTGACGTTTGGGGCGTGGCTCCTCCCGAACCTGCAGAGCTCCCACAGCTGCGGGCGAGGCGGGCTCGCCCCGTCCTGCCACGGTCTGTGGCTCTTCTGTCCACCTTGCCGTCTCTGGTGCTACAGAATCAACCTGAACAGAGACATGTCAGCCATCAGACAGCAATCAGCCCATGTTGTCCCAGACATACCCTATCCGGAAACTGACAGCACCCAGCTCGAATGCAGCCCCCGGGGCCCTTCTCCTCTGGCAAGTGATCGGTAGATCGAGCGCTTATTCCCTGCAGGGATACTCTTGCTAGCAGGCTCAAGTATTGCACCGTCTGCAAGGCCTCTGTACCTCGTGTACCAAAGTCGACCAGAGGGCAGAACCACTAGAAGTGTCGATTCAGCACTTGGCGCTCAATGTCAAAATCGGCGATTCGAAGTCAAAACACTTTACAATCTCGATGCTTGTGTTTTGGTCCTCTCTCTCGTAGTTAGGAAGGATGCTTGGTTGTATACCCCACTCGCCTCATTTCCGTCCAAGGAACTTCAAGTTCGTGAGGCATCTCGGAATGTGGACAATCTCCACGGTGCCAGGAGCATATATCCCATCGTCCAGATCACTATGCATCTCCGTATTTCATCAACACGCCCTGCTCGTCCTCATCAAAGGGACCATATCAGCCCTGCCTCTGGTGCGGAGTACTACTCCCTGCAAGTGCGCCGTTCCAGCCGCAACCTGACCACGATGTGATGAGCATGTTGCATCCTCGTTCATGCCCCGGCCCTAATTTGACCACGTTCACGGATTGGGCGCAGGGCCTCACCATCAGTCCTTGAGAGGCGCTCACGCCATCCCTGGCCATCTCTCCGGGTAATTTCCTGTTCGGGACGCGTGGAAGCCAGACGAGGGTGTTCCTGGCACTCGGGTTTGCGCCTCTGACATCATTATGGGCTGAAAACTCCGTGGCATCGTGCCCGCGCAGGCCCGGGGGAGGAACCCCCACACAAGCGCGTCCACCGAGTCCAGTCCCCTTCTCCTACCCCGAGTTCCCTCTTGGCCTGGGTGGCTTACCTAATGAAGTACATCTCTCCTCTCCAAGATGGTCCTCATCCCGTGTTATTCATGTCGTGTGCGTGTACTCTGGTCGGCCTGGGTGCTCTGGGATAGGTATATTTCAACTCACAGCCCCTTGATGAGTACGGTTTATTCTAGAGGAGTCGTTGCTCATTGGGCAAGAGGAGACGTTCTGCCGTGGGCAGAACATCCGAGTTTCGTGCCTGTCCCCACGAGACAATGGGACATTCATCTCGACTCCACGCTCTGTCTCGACTTCAAGCATACAGGCGGTATCGCTCGTACTAGATATATCAATGATGCTCGTGTCAGGACCGCCTGTTGTGCTGCTGTATCTAGCTGAACATGGGCTGCCAGATTACCATTGCTCATTCAAGACACGCCTCATCAAGTGAAGGCATCCACAGAATATAGCACACAAACTTCATGGGGTCGACCCAAAGAACATTCTACTTCATGCGCCACGGCGGCGACGGGCCGTTGCCCATCCTCCGAGCTGCCTCCGGCTGCAGATGCAAGATCTGCCCATGCATTTTCAGGGACCGTACGGGGCTGTTGATCATTAGATCGCGATCTGATCTGCTTACATTCCCTGCCAGCCTCATCAGCTAACCAGCTCGGCCAGCTCGCCACCAAGGGGGCCCGTGTTGGGTCAACGCAAGCAAGGCAAGGGCCATGGGAAAGGAGAGGACCGTATGCTCCCTCGGTGTTGTTGTCTTGCGTGGTCACGTGTGTCCTTGGTGTGAGCTCGTCCTGGAGGGCGCTGACCTCGGCAGGCACGAGCTTTGTCGGGATTCATGCGCTCTTGATTTGACTTGGTGGTGTTGTCGATGGCATCGGGTCGTTTGCGTGTTCATCGGGGATCGAGAGACGGTTGTCGAATCTCGATCCCAGGGATCACCGACACTTGGCAAGGATCGACAGAGAAAGTGTACTAATGTAGTAGCGTTTAGGAGGGTCTCGCGGTGTCAGATGAAAGTGGAAGGAGAATTTCAACAACGCTAGAGCTGGGAGACACGTGCATTGTTTCGAGGGTCCTTTCCCGTACGAGTTGGGCAGGAATCAGTGCTGATCACTCAGGCACTCACCGACCGACCTCCCGGACGCGGCGGATATTTGGACGGAACCGGGCGGCAGGCTGGCTGGCTGACAGCCTTGGGAAAAGCAAGGCTTGCTCTCCTGTTTCGTTGCACACACACCCGCAAAGCCCTACCTAATGGGCCCAGCACGGGGGTCGCTTCGACTTTCCATGGTTCAGGGTCTCGAGTGTCGGGTGCCTGCTGCGGCGTGTTGGGTACCACTGTGTGTCGGTCGCCCTTGTCCTGGGAGCTCCTGCTCTGCCTTTATCACCACCTCCATTCACCAGGCGCTTGGGCCGGAGCTGGGCCTTTATGGGGTCGTTGATGCTTCGGTCCATCTAAGGGCATGGCTGTGCATGCATGTACGCACGCACATCCGTGTCCGAACAGTTTGGTACCGAGATTCGGCAACGTGGGCAGCTGATGAACACACACACTGTTTTCGGGGATCTCGATGAGATGTTTCTGCTCGAGCCCGACCCAGCCAACACAGGTCGTTGGCCAGCGCACAACGCGCACAGCACTAGTCTTTCGCTTCACTTCATGCCTCTGGACGCAGCCTGTACTCCGGGTCCTCACTCTAGAACTAGCTCCCATACTTCGAGACAGAGATGCAGTGATTATGCCTCTTATGACGATTTTCAGTACATGTGATACCTGCCCAGGTAGAGAGTCGGCAGGGCGTCACCTGTATCTAGCCTATGGTATGCACTGCCAGCTCATTTTGTCATTCTGAGATGGTGTGGGTGCATCCCGTGCCGCACGCAGTGTGACGAAACGTCCGAGGTGAGAGATATGGCGGGCACAGCCATACAGGAAACAAGCAGCCTGCACCGCCAGCTTCCACCATACAAGCATGGGAAAACAAAATCCGCGGACTTCGACATCGACCAGCATGGTAATCTCCTCTTGTTCCCGACAGTCTGGGTCCCTCGCGCCAACCCTGCGTCAAGCTAGGTACCCTCCAGCAACTCGGGATATGTCAGACCCTGGGGCGACGGACTGGGCCTATCAACGTCCTGCCAGATCTCTCTCCGCAATATGACATTACATGTGAGAATTCTCACCAATACCTGGCCAGTCCGCACACACCCGCACACGGCACACATGCACATCATTCTCATCCAGACAGCACCGTGTGCATTCGTGGCACGGGGTGTGTGTGCTGAGCAAGGATCAACAGAGCGTTGTTTCTCATGCTATTTCGTGATATGCATACTAGGCAGAGGAGGAGAATGAGGATCCTCTCCCTTTTTTTGCTATGGATATCAGAGGGTTTCTCCCCTGCACTAGGCCACACATGCCATTCTGCTGGTGCGATGGAGGAGATATTGATTCCGATGGGCCGCTCACATTGGATAAATAGTATCTTCCCGGGCGAGCCCAGCACACAGACGCTACTGTTGAGAAGCGGTGAATCCTGATCGACCGGAGGCCACCAGAGGATCAAGCTCGAGGCTGGCATGCTCGAGGATCGGCTCTTTCGTTTTCAATACCACCCTGCCTGTGGACTGACTCGTCTATCCAGTTTTGATAGCCTGCATGATCTGCACCTCATAGTGTTCTGCTCTTTGCCATGCTCAGTGCCCGACTTGCCATGTCCCTCTTGACTGTACCATGCCCAGCCTCGGCGCCCGCATACCATCGAGTAGGGGGTGAACTTTACCAGCTCCGTCTGGTTGGGCGCTCATGGAGACACCGATCGATTGACCGTGACACTAGAATGATCGTGGAAGCTTCCTGCCATCAGCACGATGCGGAAGACCGCCCCCACCCCCCCAAACCTTGCGGGGACGCTTCGAGATCGTGGTCCAGAAGCACGCCTTGGAAACTCTATTCGCGACTCTAACCACTGCGTGTGCTCCATCGCGAGCTCTTGCAGGCTCACTAGGGTTTATGGGATGCCCTTCCACGATACACGCAAACGGGTCTTTGATCTTGTCATCGGCCAGAGTCTCCTGGTCCGTGTGGCTTTGCAGAGTCGAGTGGTGGGCTCGATACTGACTCTTCACTTTCACATTTTTATCTTTTAGCTCGCGGACAGAATCTCGCCGTGGCGTGCGAGCACTTGATTTTCATTGTACAAATGTTCCAATGGCTCAGTGTGGTCGTTCCACCAGGCTTCTAATCCCATGCAGACGCGACATATTCTCCGTTTGTCCTAGCTGACCGACTTCATTTGCTTTGTTCGCCGTCCAGGGATAATGCCTCATCGACTCTAAAGATAATTTCTGAACTAAGTAATGGTGATAACATTTATTTTGTTGGACAACTCGGAACTCCACGAGACCGATCTTGTCTAAAGTCAGGCCGTTTTTTTACCCCTTCTCTTTTCTGCACACAAAAGCACGCCTGCCTATACTCTTGCTCTTCATTGCCGTTTGAGCCTTCTGACCCCAGAACTGCGACTGCCAGAAATCGTGGCTGTTCTCTCCAAGGACCAACAGTTAATCCCCAAGAAATAAGTGATTGAGACCATGTCGGTATGACAGTGATTAGTTCGATACCTCTTACACCCTTGTGTGGCCTGTCAAGCACAAGCCAAAGACATCCGGATGATACATAATTTTCCGAGCCTAGATACCCATCGAGCCGCCCAAGTACACAAGATGCGGCAAGTGCAGATAACGCGGCATTCTCATCGCGCAAAAGAAAACCTAGAAGCGTGAAATTGACGATGCCACGGGCATACACCTGGTACTCTTTAGCACTCATACATTGACCGATTTCTCGCCGTCACCCCAACCCCCCAGAACATCACTCCTGTCACCACGCACTGCCTATGCCGCCGCGAGCCCGCGCTTCCGGTGTTCCGCCATCTGTATACAGTTTGATGGGCGACCTCCAAGATCATGACTATAGCTTATGCACTGTCGAGATCGAAATCGACGATGGTGGGGAGAACGCCACGAGAACCGCCCCCCGCTCGACATCCGCATGGCCGGTGCCGACAACGACAAGCCACAAACACATCCCGCACACACACAAGCTTTGCGCGGGAGAATCGCCGTCCAGAAGCGGCATGATATTACCGGGAAGGGCCTCGTCCCGGACCGCCCTCCATTCGAGTGGTATGAACCGTTCGGGATCTGCCGATCAGCCACGACTCCGCTCCGCTCCCCAGACGCCATCTTTCTGGTGAGCTCGAAATAGAGTGCAGCCTAGCGCCCGCTAGGCTGGCCCGGGAAGGAGGGCCTCGCCCGCTTGAGCCACAGCGTCGCTCTTCTGCGTCTCCACATCAACAAGATGGCGTCTAGGTCCCAGGACCGATCCGTGGCTTCGGGACCCCATGCCATTTTGAATTTTTTTGGGGCCAGAAGAACGTGTGGTGTCGACAAGCCTCCGATCCTCGTCACAAACGGTCGGTCCCGAACAGGGACAGCCCTGCTCTTCATGCTTTTGGCTTTAGGCGACCACACGCCAGCGGTTGCGCTACGGCTACGGAGTACACATGCACGAGGACGGCTGTGTTCCTGTTGGCCAGGCAGCAAGGACTAGACAGAAACCCTAAACCTGAGCAAGGAGATACTTTGTTGGTGTGTGCATAAGGTAGAGGAGGGGTATCTTTCATTCTTATTGTCTCCCGGCTTGCTCGTTCCGATGACCAGATCTTGACGCAAGCCCCGAGAAAGAGACAGACTTGCTCTGGAGAGCGGACCCTAAACCTTGCTGTACTACTTTTTGTTCGGTAGTGCGGGAGGGAGCATCTTGCCCTGGCCAGTATCAACTCTCTTGCTGGCTGGCAGACCCGGCACCTTGAAGCCGCCGTTGGTGGCGGATGCGCCGCCAACCTGGGTGAACGTGCCACTAGCAAAGTACGTGTGCTCCTCAGCTTTCCTTTTGCGACTGAGTTCGGCTTGCATACTGGGGTCGACGAGCTCCAGCCCCTGGACAGGCGTAAATGCCAACGACGACGCGGTTCCCGCACCCCCTCCAATGGTCGATCCCACGCCTGACGTCCGCAGGCCCTTGCCACGAAGATCGATTCCACCCGGTGCTTGACCAAAACCACGCAACGACGATGCAGCTCCACCAACGGTCGACGCTCCCCCCCAGCCCTTGTGTTTCTGGCTGAGCTTGGCACGCGTCCGGTTATCGATCTGAATTCCGCGTATCCTGCCGTCGTTGCTCGCTCCGATCATGCCCATGCCTGCCGTAGAGTCGCCGGTACCGTATCCTGCCTCCTTCTCTTCCTTGTTGAATGCCATCCGGTTCTGAGCCTTGCGCAGATCAGTCATCGCAGTCGCTTCCTTGGCTTTTCGGGCTCTGCGCCCACCGCGCTTTCGTGATGTTTTATCATCTGGAGCGGGTAGGGCACGCTGACCCTTGTTCGGCGGAGGTTCGGTCATTTTGTCGAGGCGCTCGAGGCATTGGTTTCTCAGCTCATCGCCATATGATCCGTCTGGGCTGCTGTGACCTGTGTCTGCTCTGGCGGCTAGGACCAGCTTGGCGGCGACCGCTTTCATGGCTTTCTTCTTGAGATCTGTTGGGATGCCACGGATCAGGGGCGACTCATAGATATATCCCTGTGACTTGACGGCGGTGTTGCTAGCGAATGCAAGTCTCGGCTTCTTGGAGCCCCAGGATGGGAGGTTGCAGGCTGGCGTTCTCGAGAGCGATGTCAAACCACCGGCTGTATTGATGAGTTGCGCCGCTGTTAAAGATCCCACAATTGCCGTCAGATTTGGCGCAAATATGTTCATGCGTGACTGGACGTAGTCTGTCAATGTTGCCTTTGCTTTGTCCATGGAGACCATCATCTGGCACGCGCGAAGGACGCGATCCAGCTCATCAACCGAAAGCTCTTGACCCTTGGTGGTCGTGGCTTCGACAGTGACAACCATGAGTGACGGACCGTCCAGGACGGTCTTCAGTGATTGGCCGAGGATATTGTCTGTTGAGTGTTGTAGAGTCCTCATAGTTTCAGAGTCCAACGGTCCATTTCCCAGGATAGCAACAACCTTGGCATACTCCACGGGGTTCTGGATAAGAGTCTCAAGCTCGGGGAATCGCGCGGAATAGTGATCGCGGATGAACTTGTGCACCTTCATGATCTCGCCATTGATCTGAGTAGACAGCGTATTCGAGAGAGTCAAGACCTTGTACTCGGGGTTGTCTTCGATGTTGCCGATATTGATTGCGCCAGGCGTAAGCGGCTTTGCTTGAAACTGGGCGATGTCCTGTACGTCGATGCCATTACCGTCAGGGCTGTTCCTCCAAGGGAAGAGATGTAAACATGATCTATTCAAGATAGAAATTGGCCGTAGTCGGCGAGGAGGGGGGGGGGCGAGATATCACTAACCTTGAGGAGTGGCTCGAGTTTGTCCATGATCGTGGACACTTTGCGCACGTCTTTGATGCCTCCAAGCTGCATCTTCTCGACAGCTGCCTTGGCATCGTCATCGTCTTCTGCGACCTCGGCAACGACACCGTCGATGCCAGTCATTTGGTGGTCATCCTCGCCGTCTTCCATGGGCTCCTCATCGCCATCCAGCTGCATGTCGCCATCGTCGTCATGGTCGGCGCGAAGGGATGGGCCGATGGCGTCACCGAGTCCGTTGTCGCTCTGCGCATCATCATGATCTGATCCCGAGTCCTCGAAGTCCTGGAGAAGCTCATCTGCGAGCGTCGACATGGCGGCGATGGATATGGTCGTGGTCTAGGTGATGTCGCAAAGTGGCGAGGTTGAGCGCGCTCGAATGCGCAGTCTGCGCTGATGAGCGTGTTGATCTGTGTACGGAGGGTTGCGCGACTAGACCGGGCGAAGCGTCTCGAAGTCGGATTCGCGCAGGCTGGTTAAACAGCGTCGGGCTTAATGTAGTCGTGATAAATGAGCGAGCGTCAAAGTTGGTGTTTGTCATGAAATGGAGAGCCAGATTTGAGGCAGGCAGGCAGGCCAGCAGATGCAGGCGGACAAAAAAACAGTGGGTCGCGAGGCTCCGCGCTTGAGCAGCGGATGCACCTGCAGCCTTGAAGTTTGGGGATCCTGTGGGATTTTCTCTCCACAGCACCGCGTCTTCGACAACATATCTGCGCGCGCCGCAGCCATCACCGAGCACGACATCACCTTGCGACAATACCAACGGCCGGCTAATGCACAGCTCTGGCCAAAGTCGTGCTCGCAACGCCCAATCCGTCCTGCCCGACTGGCACCGCCGCGCGAGTCTGCCGGTATAACGACATCGATCGCACTGCGCTACCACTCCAGCGAGACAATCACTCACGTCTCTATTCCTGGCGAGCGTACAGTCGTTTGGCGCGTCGGGGCGAATCTCGTGATCATATAATCAGCACAAGCACCAGCTCAGCAACAAGCACATCACACATCTCACAATGGAGTCCTCACGAGGCCCCCCAAGGGTCAAGAACAAGGGCGCGGCCCCTGTTCAGATCTCGGCCGAGCAGCTGCTGCGCGAAGCCGTGGACCGCCAGGACAATGGCGTCGAAGCTCCCACGCAGCGCTTTGAGGATCTCGAGGAGCTCCACGAGTACCAGGGCCGGAAGCGCAAGGAGTTTGAGGACTATGTGCGCAGGAACCGCGTCAACATGAACAATTGGATGCGCTACGCGGCATGGGAGCTCGAGCAGAAGGAATTCAAGCGGGCGCGCTCCGTTTTTGAGCGAGCGCTCGACGTTGATCCGTCCTCGATCATCCTCTGGATCCGGTACATCGAGGCCGAGATGAAGAACCGCAACATCAACCACGCCAGGAATCTGCTCGACCGCGCCGTCACCATCCTGCCCCGGGTCGACAAGCTCTGGTACAAGTATGTGTACATGGAGGAGATGCTTGGAAACATCCCTGGTACTCGCCAAGTGTTTGAGAGGTGGATGACCTGGGAGCCTGATGAGCAGGCCTGGAGCTCCTACATCAAGCTTGAGAAGCGCTACGGCGAGTTTCAGCGTGCCCGTGAGATCTTCGAGCGCTTCACGATTGTACACCCGGAGCCGCGCAACTGGATCAAGTGGGCCAAGTTCGAGGAGGAAGTCGGCACTAGTGACCTGGTGCGGCAGGTGTTTGGTGCCGCCATCGAGTCTCTGGGTGACGAATTCGTCGATGAGAGACTGTTCATCGCGTACTCGCGCTTCGAGACGAAACTCAAGGAATACGAACGGTCCCGGGCCATCTACAAGTATGCGCTCGACCGGCTACCCAGATCCAAATCTATGGTCCTACACAAGGCATACACGACCTTTGAGAAGCAGTTTGGCGATAGGGAAGGCGTCGAAGACGTCGTGCTGTCAAAACGGCGGAGATTGTACGAGGACCAGATCAAGGAAAACCCCAAGAACTACGACACATGGATCGACTATGCTCGGCTTGAGGAGACCTCTGGTGACATGGACCGGGTCAGGGACGTGTACGAGCGTGCTGTTGCCCAGGTGCCTCCGACACAAGAGAAGCGGCACTGGCGGCGGTACATCTACCTGTGGCTCTTCTACGCGCTGTGGGAAGAGATGGAGGCCAAGGACATCGACCGCGCGCGCCAGATCTACAAGCTCTGCCTCAACCTCGTGCCGCACAAAAAATTCACATTCGCCAAGATATGGCTCCTCAAAGCGCAGTTTGAGGTGCGGCAGGGCGACCTGACGGCCATGCGCAAGACGATGGGCCAGGCGATCGGGATGTGTCCCAAGGACCGCCTGTTCAAGGGCTACATTGAGCTCGAGCTGAAGCTGTTCGAGTTTGTGCGGTGCAGGACGCTCTACGAGAAGCACGTGGAATGGAACCCGGCGAACGGGCAGACATGGATCAAGTTCTCCGAGCTGGAGCGCGGCCTGGGCGATCTCGAGCGGGCCCGCGCAATCTTCGAGCTGGCCGTTCAGCAGGACCTGGACATGCCGGAGCTCGTGTGGAAGGCGTACATTGACTTTGAGGAGGAGGAGGGCGAGTACGAGAGGACACGGGCGCTGTACGAGCGCTTGCTCGACAGGACGGACCATGTCAAGGTGTGGATCAGCTACGCGCACTTTGAGATCAACATCCCCGAGGAGGGCGAGGCGGACGCCGAGCAGGAGGACGAGGAGGAGCAGCCAGTGTCGGAAGAGGCCAAGGAGCGGGCGCGCAAAGTCTTCTCGCGCGCACACAAGGGCATGCGGGAGAAGGAGCTCAAGGAGGAGCGGGTGTCGCTGCTCAACGCGTGGCTGTCGTTTGAGCGGACGCACGGGTCGGCCGAGGACGTGGACAAGGTGCAGAGGCAGATGCCGCGCAAGGTCAAGAAGCGGCGGCAGCTCGAGGACGACACGATGGAGGAGTACATCGACTACGTGTTCCCGGCCGACGACGAGCAGAAGCAGGACCTGTCCAAGATGCTGGCCATGGCCCAGGCCTGGAAGCAGAACATGGCGGGCGGCAGTGGCTGATGTCCTGCTATGTGCGAAGGCGAGGGCGACAAGAATTTGGCACACGATATCACAATAGCACTGGTGTAGCATGTATAAACAAATTGATGCGCACATTGGATATTACCATCCTCGCATAACTGTCTTCCCAATCTGTAGTGCCGATTATGCAGATGTCAATGGATTTCACTATTTATGAAGTGACTTCTGCAAGTCCGAAAGCACAAGCAAAACACCGCACCAACGGACAACACAGTCCTGTTTCCAGACGGCCTCGGATCCCAGGACGAGCCTTTGCTTCTTCCCGTCGGACTGCAACCCCCTGCGGCCACTCATGCACACAAGGCTCAAAGAGGCAAGGGGACCACCCCGGCTGGCTGGCTGAAATCACCCGCAACGCGCCAAGTTGCATGGAAAACAAGCAAAGTGGGCTTCCAGTCCTCCAGGTGACGTCATCCCGCTTGATTGCTTCCCCCCTGCGCGCAGACCGCGATCTTGCATCGTCCACACGAGTGGCTGACAGCACGCCAGCACATTCAGCCCATAAGTGTCATCGGCATAACATGGATGATGCTTAACCGACACTCTGTTTGTACGCGCTTCGACAGTACAGCACAATATGATCGAATCAGCGAAACGAAGACAAAAAAACGAAAGGCCAAAAAGTACAGTGCGCTTTAAACATGAGGAGTCGTCGTGTGTGCCAGACCTTGACCGCTCCTTGTCCATCCCGCCCGCTGCTGCGAGGCATCAATGCAGTGGCACGCAACGCATACATGCATGCATGCCTGCGCTCGCCTGCGATGTGGGCAAAATATCGCACCAAAAACTAGCCATGTCGGACAACTCAGTACCCGCGGGGAGGCGGCGGGTGGCCCAACGGGGTCGGGTGTGTCAGTCAGCAGTAGCTTGCCCATCTGCCGCCTTGGCAGGACCAAAAAACCCTCGCTCCGAATCCCCGGGATGTTATGACATGGCACCTTGGATCATTTTGTCCGGACAGGGATCAGGAGAATGGTCGTGCACCCTCGCACAAGCGCTTGCTTAACCTCCGGACCCCGTTCTTGCCCACCTCCCTGCTCGGACGGCTGAATTCTAAGGACGTCTTGCCACTGCATCGCAGTCCTCCAGGACTGGCTCTCTGCCGGGGAAGGGTGGCTGACGCGGCAGCAGCTTTCTGTGCGCGGAACAGCTTCCCGACATCGTCATCATCATCATCGTCAAGTCCGTGTGTTTGTGTGTGTGTGTGTGTGTGTGTGCATCTGTGATGCGCCAGACTCGCGCTCTCGCTAGATCCCGAGCCCAACAAGCCCTCCGCACGATAAATGGCCGATCGGTTACTTCGATGAGATCGGTTGTGCCCCATGGCCCAACCAGCTGCCTGAACAACACTCGCATATGCACAATGACCGCATCGTGAGTTTCATTTGTCGGTTGGGGGTCCCCGTTCTCCACCGTCATGGACGGATGGCTCAACGACCGCCCCTTGCCCTCCGCCCATCACATCACCCCTGGGCTCCTTCTCCTCGCTTACCAATTTCTTATTGCCGCTTTTCAGACGCTTATTCTCGTTGGCTTGGCCTTACGCAGTAGCCGTCTCGTGGACATGGGGTCATCACGAGGGTCTATATAAACATGGACTCGTTGCGCCGCACTCAACCAAGAACGTATGCTCCGTTTCTCCTCTCTTCACACGCCACCATCCGTCATGATGAGATTGCAGCAGAAGATATCGTATCATATATTGCAAACACAAAGGAAAGTTTCTATGGTCGTCCAGATCGTTACCTGTCCCCCGTATCCTGCACCCTTTCCCTGGCCTAGACAAATCACCTAGGAAATCCTCCCAAAACAGCCAACCGTAGGTCTGCTGCGATCTCACATGTAGGCGAGACGTGCAGGCGACAGCCACGTGACACCAATTCCGCCCCCTTTCGTCAAGCTCAGTGTGGCACAAATTCACCTCGCGCAACCTGCCGCGTCGACGCGACCCATTCCGTAGGTTTTGCCTGATTGCGATGTCTTGTAGCGTCCGGCCGCGCAGCTTCCGAATCCCTGGCTGCCACGTGGGACGAATGAGCTGAGGTGCATGAAAGCTGCAGCTGCTCAAGCCGCGTGGCTGCTCGTCGTATCGTAGATTGGTGGCGGGCTAGTGATTCGGGTGGTTTACCATCATCCGACTGGCCAACGCTCGAGCCAGCAAGCCCGGCTTCGCGTGTGACAGGAATACACCCCTAGCTCCCGTCTCCCCGTGTTTAGTTGCGGCCGTCATCACGGTGACGCCGCCGACGTTCTAGCACACGGGTTATGATGATCAGTAAAGAAGGTCATCCCTGCCAGGAAAAGAAAACAAGTGTCATGTTGTCCAATGCTTGCGGCTCTGGAGTCTACTCCATATCAGAAACGTGTGCGGACCGCTGGCGAGGCGGCCCCACACAAGGCATTAAGACAACCATGATTCCCCACGAGAAACGCTTGTGCTCTTTTGAAAAGACTGTTGTATCGTATAGTGTGTTTACATTGCTCGTGACGGTCGTGAAATGGCTCAGAGAGGGGAAGGCAGAAACGAGAGCAGGAGAGGGCCCTTCCACACGAACCAAGCGAATAAGGCCGCTGGGCAACGTGGGAAGCACGGTCTGGAAACTGGCAACCTGGTCGAATTATCGCCTGTCATAGCCAACTGGCGGCGCAGGGATAGAGGCTGAGTAGGGGTTTCCATCCGTGTAGCGGGGTCCCTCGTCGTACCGATCGGCCCGCGGAGACGCTGATGAATACCAGTCGTCAGCCCTCGATCTCGGTTCATCGTGCTCGTTGGCCTGTCTGAGCCGCTCCATGCGCTTCTCGTGGCGGCGTTGCTTTTCTGTCAGGAACTCGTGACACTCATGGGTCTTCTCGCGAGTCTCCTTGATCTCACCAACGACACCCTTGATACTCAGAAGAGCAATGCCGACAGCGGCGGTGTCTTGGAGGATAGCCTTGGACTTGAGCTTCTTGGCTTCAAGGGGATCCAGGTGCCCGCTCTTGACGGCCTTGTGTCTTGTGTTGCGCGCCTTCATCGAATTGTAGACTCCATTTGCCGCATGGATGCTGGCAACAGTGGCTAAGCCAGCTTTTAGAATCTGCTTACCTTTCATTTTCTTGGCCTCCTTCTCGTCGTCATCTGAGTTACCAAGGTCGCTGCTGGACACGGAACCAGAGCGGCCGCCTCTACGGCTTCGAGAACCGCTCCGGCGAGGTGCATCTCTCTCATCGTAGTAGGCATCGCCCTTTCCGCCTCTCATATAGCCATCACGGGCTGAGTGGCTGTCGTCGTAGCGGTCATCGTAACCCCTGCTTCTGCGTGACGAAGAGTGGCCGTCATCGTAGCGGTCATCCTCGCGCTTGTCCTCCGGGGCAGACCCAAGTCCGATCTTGGCTAGGCTTCTCCGGGCGGTGTCCACGACACTTCGGCTACGGCTGCGGCGCCGTGGCGAAGGCGAGCGGCTGCCGTACGAGTCGTAGCTGCGGCGGCGGGACCGGTCGTCACGGGATCGATCGTCGCGGGACCGGTCACGTGAAGCCTCTCTGTTGTCCATGATCTTCTTCGCGCCCAGGGCTCCAAGCCCTGCCGTGGCCAACGCAGCGAGTCCGGTCTTGCCGCTTGAGTCGCCACGGGATCGTGAGCGCGATCTGCTTCTTCCCGTGCTCTTGTCCTCTTCAATATCTTTGCGAGACCCGTTGATCACGCGGTTGCCGACGAGACCGCCAACAACAGCTTCCAACATGTGGCGCTTGCTGTCCTTGCTGGGGTCTTGAGCGCCATCGATAGCGGCGGCACCAGCTGCCGCGGTCAGGACACGCTTCATCTTTTCGCCCTTCCAGCCGCCAGGCTCCTTGGAGACACGGAAGGCCTCGGCAGCACCGGCAACAAGAGATGCCTTGGCTGCCTTTTGCATCCTGTTGGCCGGAGTATCTTCGGACTTGTCGCGGCGGGAGGTCCTTGAAGCGTCGCTTCCACGGCGACTTCTAGTGTCGGACTTTTTGTCCTTGTCGTCAGATCCGCCTCCAGTCAAGGCCTTGATTGCGCCACCAAGGCCGGCAGCTGAGAGGGCGTTCTCGAGGAAGTTCTTGTTACCCTTGCGGCCCCGAGGATCTTCGTCGTCGTCCGAATAGTACTCGGAGACACGGCCGTCACGACCCTTGTGCACAACGTATGTCGACTTCTTCTCGTCCTTGTCGCTGTACTTGTTGTACATCTCGGCTCCAGAGTAGCCGGCAAAGGCACCACCGGCAGCGAGTGCCGCCGAGGCGAGCGGGTTGCGCTCGATCCGGTCGGTGCCGTGGTCTTTGGCCTCCTTGCGATCCCAGGCCTCCTTGGCACCAGCGGCGATGACACCGCCCAGCAAGGCGGCCATGATCTTTTGCTCCTTGGTCATGACGCGCTTGCGGTGGCGCTCCTCCTCCCCGTAGTAGACGCTGCCCGGCTTCTGGCGGGTGCGCAAGTCCCGAGAGGGAGCATAGTAGTCGTCGTAGCCAGGCTCGGCGGAGCGCGCCCGGCGGATATCGCGGTATCCTGGAGGTGGGAAGTCGCGGCGGACCTCCTCGATGGAGAGGTCGCTGTCCTCACGGGGGCGGGGCACGAGCTCGTGACGGGAGGAAGGTCGCTGGCGATAGTAGGCGTCCTGGGGCTCGTAGCGAGAGTCTGGCCGGAGGCGCGTCTCCTCGCGGTAGGACCGCCGCGCAGGCGGGGCGTCATAGTCGTAGGCCGACATGACTGCAGGCGGGGAGCTCGGGGAAGTCTTGTATGATGGTGTAGTTTGACTAACAAGAAGAGCTTGCTCGTTGTGGGTGTCTAAGTATATCTGGTCGTCGCAAACAGCATGAGGCCGGCGACGATGTAAGCTCAGTGTGTAGTTGCAAGTGTATTGCGAGATGTAAGCAGGAAAGACTCGGCCGGCAGGAAGAGCGGATGAAGAGAGGGAGGGGGGCTGGAGGGATAAACCAGCAGGAGGCTGTGGCAGTCAGCAGACAGGCTCGACGGGCCCGGCAGGGCAGGGCTGGGAAAGAACAATGGAGGTGGTGCGCCCAAGCCCGCACTAGCACGGCAGGTTGCCCCGCCCGGCCGTTGTGCCCGCCGCTGCGTGAGCTGCCCGTCTGACGTCAACTCTCGACCGACCGGGACCAGGCCGGCTCGCTGGGCACCAACCCAATCCGAGTCCGCAGCCAGCGCTCATCCTGCACCCTTTCCAGACTAGAGCAGTGTCCCTGCTTTCTTTGTCTTGCCTTGCCCATCTGTGGAAGCGTGAGGTACGCAGGGAACAGGCAGTTTCTGCCTCCCTCGTCCTCTCGCTGGCTTCCTGGCGCTACGGCGCCCTCCAGGGCTGCGTGTATGTCTTGCCTGCCAAGCCTCGCTGCCCGCATCGATGCATTCTCGAACGAGTCGCAAATCGTGGCGGTGCTTCGCGGGTACGCGGGGTGCCCTGCCTGTCTGCCTCTGCTCCCCCCTCCACTCTTGTGCGTCGGCACTACCGACGCACCACGCCGCAGCACAACTTGCACACATCTTGTCGAGTGCCGCTGAGCCGTCTTTTGCGCCTCTCTGCTTGGGGGACTTCGGCTATCGGCAGCACATCAGAAAGGGCACGCAGTGGTCGTTCGAGGCAGCTGATCAATTTCTAAGCAGTCCGGCACCGAGTACAATGCTGATGTCGCGTACCCTACGATCTAATGTGTCTTCATGGCCACGACCACGCCACCAGAAGCGCAACCTGGAGCACAACCGTGCCACGTCGCAAGGTTGCGCCCTTGGGCCAGTTTAGACTTTGTGCTTGCGTGCTTGTCAGCCCACCACCACAAGCTTCCGTCAAGCACGGCAACGGCCGCTACCCATCTGGCCCGTCAGTCTTGTGGAGGGAAGCTTTTGAGGGGTCCCCTACTCTGACACGCGTACGTATACCTTGGCATCCCGCACCGGTGCCAATGCAATATTGTGTCTCCCGAGAACGAATGTGATCCTTTCCACGCACCAGCAAAGGGCGGAATCACAGAGGGACAGGGCTCAGAATTGCCCCGCATGACATCACGCAAGGGTCTCACCACAGCCCCGAGCCCCCTCCCCTCACCACCCGCACCACGGGCTTTGCCAAAAGTCCCTGCTGTTTCATAATATATGCATAAAGCTGGTGAGTCTGCACCACAGCCTCTGTCTGCTATGTTCATACTTCCCATGTGGGCTTTCCATATGTTCCTGTCCTGAACCTTCTGGTCGTGTACCTGGCCTCAGAAGGTATTCACACAAGTCGGCCTGGCAAGACGTTTGGTACCACAGCGGCGATGACAACCGACCTGCTTCTACATGTACGATCCGTACCTTGGCTTGCACATCTCGGGTAGCACATCCCGCAATAGTGACCATGTGCACATTCTGGATCGTGCAGACACCAAACATCATTCCTATCACAGGCATGCAGCTCCGGCTACAAATTTCTGACAAAATGGCAATTCTTCTTTTGTTCTGCTTTTGGAAAAACAAGATAATCAACAAACGCCGGAGAGCAATCTATATCCCAGCTCGTCCGCCTTTTCCTGCTCCCTTATTTTTGCCCGCAGATAATGCAAATAGACTCCGGCGCCGGCAAACATGCAGATTTCATCCCAATGCCCGTGTATGGCCGGCATCGCGCCAATGTTTTTCCTCAATGGGGACGCGCCGTGCTCAGTCAAATCAGACAGCCATCAGCCTTCGCTTGAGCCTTATCACTCCGCGAAGTCCACGTGTAGCAGTTCGGCGAGCTGGAGTTGAGGCATGGAGTAGAATGGGCCAATGCGCTATTCCCAGGTCGCCCTGTGATCACTCGAGACAAGGACAGCCACCCTCTCACCAGGAAACGGGAGACGTCGACGTAAGAAGAGGCAGAAAGTGAAACCGTTCTGGGCCAGCGGCAACTGTCAGGACTATGACCGAACATCATCTGTGCCTATGCAATGACCGCCAATGTATCAACGCCAGGCAAAGCAGCACGCTTCCAGCGTGCCGGGGCGTGTGAGCGTGAAAGTGCCAGAAACTGTGCAGAGTTTGTCGTAATGACGTTGATGAGGCTAATTGAGTAGGCCATTTGAGATACAGTTGATACCGCTCTCGATTGAAAGAAACGAGAAGAAAAAAATAAAAAAAATTCAAAGTTAGAGGGTATGTTCGAGTCGATTTTTTGTACAATGTGATTGAAGTCAGAAGAGCCTTGCTTGAGGAAACAAGATCACAGGCCCGCGGCCAAGACGGCTCTCTGGTAGAACCCGTCTCGATTGTGTCCGGGAGAGTGACTAGCATATGAAGTGGCTCCAGCCGAGAGAGCCAAGTGTTGGACCATATATCGAACTATTGGCCTTGGATGGTTCCATTCGTGTGAGCAGCTTCGCCATGGCTGGCCTCGGCTCCGTGATGAGCCGCGTTGCGAGGCAGAGGAGCTCCTTTCTTCCCAGTCTCGGGGGCGGTGTGGTCCTGTGGTGTCTGGAAGCCGGTGGGAGCGAACTCGGGAACGGTCGCAGAAAGTTGCGAGTCGGTGTGGCCCGCTGCATGGACGCCGTTTCCATTAGCGGCCGGATAACCCATGTGGCTGCCGTTCATGTAGGGCATGAAGCCCATGTTCGTTCCATTAGGCGAGAACATCGGGGGTGCGCCGGGCATGAAACCGTTGTGCATCATCTGAGGATGATACTGGGGGTAGAACGGTCTGTTATGGCGGTAAACATTCTGTGGGCCATCATTCTGTGCAGCATACTCTCTGCTACCCACGTCCTGGATCACCCAAGACTGCCAGCCAGTCGCCCGACGGACTCGGTCCTGTCCGTCCTCGGCATAGACAAGCTCAACCTCGTGAGACTCTTCGCACGCAGCACGGATCATGTCGTAGTCGGTGGTCATCTCCTTCATTCGGCGGAAGTTGGCGATGACGGCGAGCAGGACGTATCCTTGCGAATCCATGTTTTTCCTGAGGAAGTAGTCCTTGCACAGGTTGTCAACAGAGAAATAGTAGTCGACCTGAGCCTGGACCAAGGCAAGGACGTTGGCGCTGAAGTAGTCGTAGGGAATGGCAGTCTGAGGGTACATCTGGGCATCATAAGGCATGGCCTGTGGTGGTTGGATGTGTGGCAGTCTTGGATTGTTGTGCCGACCGCCACCGTTGGTCTGAGAGCGACCCAGCGACACCGAGTTAGGACGGCCACGGTGATTTGTGCCGGATGACGACGCGGAGTAGTTCGTGGAGTAGGGCATCTGCGAGTAGCCAGAGCCGGCCTGCTGCGAGCCCTGTCGGGAGTTGGGGTGGAACGAGTATCCGTTGCTGCCATGACCGTACGAGGCCTGGTGCGTGGTGCCATTGGCATTGTGGCCGCCGCGGCCACCGCGTCCGCCGCGAGGACGATCGCTGGACCGGTGAGTGCCATTAGGACCTTGGTGGCTTTCACGATGGTGGTGCGAAGCACTCTCCTTTGTTCCTTCAATGCCTTTGTGGCCATCTGCTGAACGAGGTGCGCTAACACGCTCGGTGGTTCCGTTTTCAGAAACAACTTGCGAAGGCTTTCCCGATGTGGTAGGCTGTACAGGTGTCAGTATCATTGGTCCATAATCATACCTGAAGTGCTTGGGCACAAGTGCAAGATCCTTGACTTACAGCTGGCGCTTCTCCCGTGATCTTGGCCGAACCGACTGAAGCCGGGCCGGCTGGTTTGCGGGTTTCCTGAGAAACAGAGGCTTCAGTTGAAACTGCCTTGGCCGAGTCACTGGGGCCTTGTGTGCTGGAACCCGTCTCTTGCGGACGTCCTAATACAATTGGGTCAGCAGGCTGTTGGAGACAAGACTAAGTTGGTAAAACTCATACCATTGACACCAGACGAAACACTGTTCGAGCCGCCCCTGGCCGGTGCATCGCGGGTTGCGCGACTTCCACCGCGGCCGCCTGTGCGAGGGGCTCCTCGGCCAGGAATCGGCGTGTTGAACTTGGCTGTAGGGACGAAGGGCACGGCGATCCACTTCTTCTTCTCGGTCTTGTTTGCATTTGCGTCGTCCTTGTCATCCTTCTCAGATGATGTCGATGCTGGTGCCTTGACCTCAGAGCTTGCAGCAGTCTCGGGGGTGGGCCACGAAGCGGAGTTGGAAATTGCGGGCAAGGACGATTTCTCCTCGCGTTCGTTCACTCTTGAGCCGCGAGGAGCGCTTCTGCGTGTGACACCTTCGTCGTTACTTCGGGAAGCATCGCCACCTTTCCTATGCGGCCGGCTTCCGTTCGCCGCTGGCCTAGAGTTTCCTACTGAAGCATCGACCTCGTCCGTGGTCGTGGCTTTCGATTTGACAGTTGTGCTCTCCTGAGAGGCCTGTATGCTTTCCTTCGAACGAGCGGGCGCAGACGGCTTGCTCTTGGTGGCCTGCTCGCCGAGTCTCTGCTGCCAGATATTGACAGATGGTATAGGTGCTTCCGCCAGCTCGATTTTCGGCTGTGGCTCCTCCTTCTTCTCCTGCTCTGCTTCGGAGTCTTTCTCGGCAGTCTTGCTCTTCTTGCCCTTCTTAGGCTTTCGGGAGTCGCTGCTCTCCTGCGACCGCGAGCTGGGAGCAGAGCTCCTACTCTGCCTGTCTGATGACTGTTGTGTGGTCTCCGTCTCAGACTTATCCGTGGCACCCTGGGGCGGTACGGGTTTAGCGCTTTCGCTAGAGGCGGTGGGCTCGGTCTGTGCGGTCGGATTCGAAGCTGGCATGTCCTGTTCGGAGGCGACCTTGGCGCCGGACGCGGCCACGTCAATCGATGATGTCGGTGCCTGCGTTGAGGACTCGGAGTTCGTGGCAGCAACGGTGCCATCTCGTGTTTGGGTCGCGGCTGCGACCTGGCTTGCCGTCGGGCTCCCCTGAGAGGTCGATGATGCCGGAGTGGCAGACTGGCCCTTTGCCGCTTGGGCATACGAGAATGTCGTCGAGGTAGACATTGTGAAGAATGAGCGCGACTAGGGGGCTGCTCAAGCTGTCGGGAACAAGGGCCTGTCGACCTGAACAGGGACAAAGGCCTCTGTGTTTATGTGCCAATAGAATGGCCGAACTGATCGAGCACGATCACGGCGCGTGCGTGGGTGTTCTCGGCCAGACGTAGGACGCGAAGCGATGGTGCAGTATGCCCCGGAACAACTGTGTCGGCTGGATGCGCGCGAGGAGAATGCAAAATCCCTCTGCTCTCGAAAACTGAGATACAGATGAAGAAGACCTTTTGCGCGAGCTCGGTTGCGTCGGGGTTGACGGAGATGGGATCGTGGTGCGGATGCTTCGCAAGGGAGGAATGAGGCGTACAGTCGGGGCAGCGGGCAGTGAGGAAGACAGACAGACACCTGTGATTCAGTTGGCGGCAAAAAGGTATCTCCGATATGTCTGATGGGCGTCAATCCAGGCACGGATGTAACAAGACGAGGTCGGTCGATGATTGGACCGTGTGATCTGCGACGAAATTGGAAACGGCCGGGCCGGAGTGGCAGTCGTCGGACGCAGAACTCGAGTGGTACGAAAAGCTGTCGTCGTGGGCGCGAGACGTGGTGGCCGGGCTCGGGGGAGTCGAAGAGGTCGAGGTGGTCAGGTCTGATGCAGGCAACGTTGACTGCGGGCGACCGAAGAGTAGCCGACGGAGCGAAGGAAAGGTGCAGGGCGGGCTCAGGCTGCACTGTAACAGGCGAACAGTAGGCAAGAGGTGCACGCACTCGGAGGCTCGGCTGCGCAGCTGCTGGTGCTCTCTTACCCGCGGACGGACGGACGATGCTTCAGGCGATGACCGCTGGAATGCTCGAGGATGCACACACAAGGGAAGACGCCGAGGCTACTGTTCGTCGTGGCGGAGAAGGGGTCGAATCGTGGTGGCAGAGCGAATAAAAGAACGTCACATTTGTTGTGCGAGGGAAACTAGAATTTTTCTGCCATTGAAATTTTGGGCACCAGCAGGGTCGATTTGTGATAAGAGAGGGGCGCTCTGGCTCCGACTCTCCGACCTCAGCCCACCACCACACGCGAGCACCACCTTCCCATCCATCCGCTGCGGGGGTTTTGAGCGCATTCATGACCAATGCAATCACCAGTCGTCAGACGGACCTTGAACGGCTCTGGTCCCCGCTGCTGCATTGCGCAGTCGCCCTGGGCGTGGGTGGCTGCGTTCCGGCACGTCTTGGTCAGGCTGTCCAGTGCCGAGCCGTGCCGAGCGCCTCGGACTGCTGGACTCGTGGGGCACTCCAACCATCATTGAACTCAACGCTCAAGCTTGGCCTCGAGTGCCGTCGTTTTTTACGAGAGCATCACCAGCCGAACCTGACGCATGACAGGGTTCTCATTGCGCGGGGCAGGTCACCACACAGCCGCTGCAAAGAGAAGTCGACATTCCTTTTTCTCCATTGCTCCCGACCCTTTACCGTTCTGTGGGTGCCCGTTGCGGGGAATGTCTCATAGCCATGTCCACTTCATCCATCCTCCCCCTCAATGTGCGACTCCGAACAAGCATCCGATAACCATTGCAGGCCATCGACAGAAAGAGAAGGACAGGATACATCTCTCGGTGGCTCTGGTTTCTTCGTGAAGTAGCTCGTCCAGTATCCTGCTGCCGCCCATACTACTAGCCAGTCAAAAGCGCCCCCGAATTCTGCTCCGGAACCCTTGGCTAGGAACACTCCAATGATGTAAATTCGAAAAAGAAAAGCCAATCATGATACAACAAATGGTCCTGGGTTCGGCAAATGCCAATGTGCGATGGTCCCGAGAAGCTCACATACATGTTCCCTGTCATCAGCCTGGCCTGAACGGAAGCATACACTTATGAATAATCCATGCTGCTGAACACAGGTGGAGCTGGCAATGCGCGGCGTTGCTGTTCAATCTTTTACACACTGCGGAGGCGGAAGGCAGACGCAGACTTCAGCGCATTCGCCGCGATCTACATGATGACTGTCGCTGGAACGGCGATTGACCCTCTATCGCCGCTGTGCTTTGCGCAGGCTCCTCGCGTAAGGACACCTAGATCGTCTTATAATCTGGTTTACAGCATTTTCTTGGCTCTTGCAGAGAGTTTTAGAAGCCTTGACATGTGCTTTTACCCCGTCTGAACGCAGTTCTCTTGCCGTTCTTCAGCACGAAGATAGCCAAGCCCTCTGTCTCTGCACTTTGTCGACGAGCTAAACTCCCCCAAGCTTCCATTCGTGCTCGAAAAGCGCCCATCATTTTGCTTTCCTCCCGCTCTTTTGACTGGAGATGGTCAAACCCTCAGTGTTGCATAACCGAGCAGGTCCTCCAGCGACTGCTCGACCTTGCCTGGGGTTGCATCCGTGCTGCGTCCACAAGCACAATTCTTGCAAACCAATTACTTCCTGAATTTTAGTTGTGTTCATCTTCACAGTCGTGCCGGGATGGCTGGCAACGGCTGGCGGTGCGGAGAAGTCATCAAGGAACATCAGGCGAGAGAGAGCACATCGACGCAGTGATTGCGAAACGCGATGTACATTGAACAAGTTCACCCTGCCATTTATCTGCAAGTCGGCGCAAGCAACGGAGCATTTTCAGGTATGAGTGGACAGTACCACGTTGATAGCGAAGGGACCAGCTCGGTGCTGTGAGATTGCAGGCGAGGAGCGCGCACGCGTAGACAGGCCAAGGTACGAAGCACCACAGGTGCGTGAATCAGAAACCCCATGGCATTGTCTGACCCATAACCACAACATGCCCACGAAGCAAGCCCGTCCAGCAAGCGAGAGAACCATCAATGGCATAAAGATTTTACCTATGCACATGTGGCGCATAGCATGATGCGTCGTGATGCTCAACTCACTGACTAGTGGCTCCAGACTATTCAAGATCGTACAACTCGCTAAGCACGTCTGTGCGCACGTGCTTACCCTGTCATCCATGCCGCAGCCCTCCTCGCGCCGAAAGTCGTTGCCATCCTCAGGCTGCTTGAGCCCATGGGGAAATAGCTGACGAGGTACCATATCAAGCAGGCTATCTGAATGATAGCAGCGATCAGGGTCAAGATCGTGCTTTGGAGCTGTTGGAAAGTCAGCGTGACCATTGATGACACGATTATAGGTCCGATTCGATGACTCACGCCGATAGAGAAGTATATGGACATGACCAGTGACCCAAAATAAGCAGCCGAGAATGGGAGGCGAGGTCCAGAAAGTAGATGCTGGACGTAGGCCATGGGACCCATCATGGCAGCAAAGGACGACAAGAACAAAAGGGAGCCAAATGTCCATCTGATGCAACGAGTCACGGTCAGCGACACATCAAGAACGTCAAAGGGTGTATCACGCCGACATGTGGGAAAGTGAGGTGTTGGGGGAGCAGAGCTTTCACGGGAGGTGTAGGTCAGCCGACCCAATCACTGAGCTTCGGTCAGGCTGCCACGTGCCCACGTATGCTACATGCGCGGCTGCTTGACGCGATGCGGGCCGCAGTCTGCACGATGTGGGAAATGCAAGGGTCCAGGGGTGCTATAGTCAAGGCAGAGGCTCCCCGATGCACGACGGGAATGACATGGGGCAGGGGAGATCACAGCAGAGAGCGACGTACAGGATGACAAACTTGCGTGGCTTGGCCATCAGGATAGGCCACAGGGCGAAACAGAGGACGAAACATGCGAGCGCGCCTATGTTGCAGGCAAAGAAGACAAGCATGCGGTCCCACCGACTCACTATTTGCGAAGATCGAGATTTATGGTCAGCCATCTAGGACACGCGCAAGAGCAATGTGGACAGCTGCGGACGCGGGAACAAGAAATCGAGGCTCGTTCCGCTAGAGACTTGGGAGGGGCAGGACTTACATGCAAACCAGCCCTCCTCCTCCTCACGTCGAGTTGGTGCTGGCAAGGGCGCACCGGCGCCTTCTGTCGTTGGTAGTCGGACATAGCCACCTCCACTGCCAAATGGGTTGAGCGACTGTATGGAAGACATCAACCCGGACTGCTGCGAGGTGTTGACGGGGATGTCTGCATCTCTCCTGGACCATCCAAGGGAGTTCATGGACTCGCGGAAAGAGTTGGACGCCATGGCGAGGTTCAGTACGGATATGGTGCAGGAGGCACGGGAACAGCGGTATCCTGTTCGAGCTGCTAGTGACAAGCAATGATGCTCCGCGTGAACGGTGTGGCCAGGTGATGTGGGGTGGTAGCCGCGAGAAGGTGCCCAAGAAAGCTACTATTGGAGAAATGGCACGTAGCCTCGTGTCGGATATGAGGATTGCCTTTGGTAGCCTTCCCAGATTGACGCGGCGGCACCAGGAGAAAGGGGGCGACGTGGGAGGGACGGGGTCTGCGGGCGCGGCGACGTGAGCAGTAGCGCGCGATGGCTTCGGATGGCGCTCGAGCACGTGGAGGACAGATGCCTGTGGATTCGTGGGCGCGACGAGGTGTGTTCAGCGATGTGTCGCAGTTGCGAGTACTCTGCGAGGCAGCTCAGGCCAGCTTCGAAGAGAGGTGTCGTTGAAGCTCAACAGTGGGGCGGCAGTGTGGGTGGGAAACGGGTCAGCTGACCAATCAGGGCATGGGCAGCTGGGCAAGGGTGCTCACGCGCCAGGCTCACGCAGAGCCTGGTCGCTCACTCCGCCGCTCACACACGGTGGTCGTCCGTGATGACCCGAGCAGGCAAGCTCACCTCTCGGTCTTCACCTAGCACGATCGACTCAGCCTCAAACAAGGTCGTGATTCCCTGCTCTAACGCGCTTACCAGGCACGGTGCCGTGGCGATCAATCCTGAAGTGTAGCGAGCCACACGATATTCCGATACGAGCTTCGAAATGGACACCCGCCTACGTGGTTGCGTGTGCATGCTGGACATTACATACACCTGCACAGCGAGCGTCATTTGCTAACCTCATGTTATATGCTAAAGAAACAACTAGGCAACAGGTTCCGAAGCAAAGGTGGCCTCATGGACGCGGAACAAGGCGCTGACGACGCGCGGCAGCGACTCTTTTCTTCCGCTCAGATGGCAGATGGGAGACACGATATCTTGCTGCCTGCGGCTGGTCTTTCCACTTCCCGGCTTGGAACCTTCTTTGCAACCAGACTACGAAAGCCCTTGCACCATCATCGCCACTTTGAGCACAGGGATCGACACCTCTAGAGGTCAGGCTGTTGCCGGCGACTATGATTCATGAGGTGTGATCGCTCCAAAGCGCAGACACAAAGGTTCGTCCGGTTCCGCCGAGTGAGTCCGTCCTGATGAGGAGATCGAATGTTACACCCGCAATGCACGCATGCTTTATCACTCCGGAGTATATTGTGGCGCCCGGTGCAACCTTTGTCTGTTGACAGCGACGACTATAGTCTGTCGTCGGTACTCCGTAGCATAAACATGCTCTGTACAAGCCACAAGGTGATGAACGTCTGGACACAATGTGCCCAATGACCGCCAGCAGAGGCCAGGACGGAGCACATGCATCGGGAAGCGCTTCTGATCCCTGCTGCAGCTCTTGCGCTAGGCATGCAGATGACCAGCATAGGGCGAAGGACTACGCCCATTTTGCGAGCACCTTCTCCACCTACGAGAGCGATGCGAGGCTGAGAGCAGCGGTGACGTGCACCGAACATGTCTCGTGGCGGTTCGTGCCAGTCCATGTTGGCTTCCTTGGAGTTCCCGGGCGAGCAACGCCCCCGCGAGCTCGCTGAAGCTCGTTATCGCCTTGCCAAAGCCATCTTGCTGCCACCCATAACAAGGTTGGACCACGCTTGGGGAGACAAAGGACAAAGAGGCAGTAGAGGAACTCGGAACGCCCCGATGCCGCGCCGCGATCATGAGAACAATGGGGGGGGGGGGGGGGACGAGGCGGGAGCTTGGCTAGCCCACTCGGGGCACCACCTGTCAAGCAAGATTGGTCACGTAGACCGCATCGTCCCGGAGCGGACGCTACTCAACCTTGTTTGCACGCCTGCTCGGCCAGGGCACTAGCGAAGCAAGCTTGCGAGGATCCATGGAACGAGTCGGAGACATCACGCACCACTCTGGCACCTGTAAGTAGCGTGCAGTCGGGGCCGTCTCCCTGTTGGAGAAGCGTTCGAGCGTGACGAGCCTAGAGACGCTTGACCGCCAAGCCAACTCGTGGTCCAGCCCAGTCAAGGGATGCGCGCGTCTTTGGCGTCATCCAAGGGCCAGGAAGGTGCGGATGGAGGGGTCGCGCCCGTGCCTGTGTGGTGGTGCCATACTCGTGCCTGCTACGGACGCAACGACACCCGTGTAAGTTCGATGGAGAGGGAGAACGAACAAGGTCAGGGAGTCCGGCACATATGGCTGGTCGTATTGACTCGAGTCATTGCAACCCTACTGGACGCACAGAGGCGGCACGTACCTCAGGGTATGCTGCATGTCTAAGGTGTGCAGAGGCGAGGGTGGATGGCTTGCAGATCATCTTTTGGGGTCGTCGAGGTCAACAGAAGAGCAGGTCCAAAGGCGACAGAGATGGGTGATTCTGAATGCGGGGCTCTCTTGTTGAAACAACCTTGAAGCCATGTCAGGCTCGCTGGGTTGGGTATCATGAGCGTTCCCCGCTTCCGAGGAAATCTCCGTCTCAGATGTCATGGGCAGCGGCTGGGCTAGTACCCAGCCATGGGACAGAGGTGGGATCGTAAAGCCACGGCAACTGGCTCGGAATACTAGTATTGGAGTATGATGGACGATGACTACCATTCTCCACGAGATCGTCCGCCCACGCCCGCGTGTCGGCAGACATGGGACACTCGGAAAGGAGGGGGAACCCGCTCGGGAGGCTCGTGAAATCCAAGTGCAGATCCAGTACATGGGGGGCCCCAGCCACCATCGGGACGAGTCCCAACTCGCGCCCTCTCTGGCATGTTCGCGGCGCGAATCGGCGATGGCAGCGGCGACGATGCTGAGGGATGATCAGGGTCCCGCCCGTTTCCCGACATGCCTATCCGCTGCTGCAGGGCAGAGGCAGATCATACAGCTGCACGGCTTCCCGCATCTTCCTGATAGGCGCCTTTGCCGCCCACCTTTCCTGGATCTTGACACTTGGAGTAGCGAGAAACAGCAGCCCGAACGCAGCCGTCGTGGCCAGCCTGGCCGAATGGATTAACCCCTCGTGAGGGCCTGGCCAGAGTCCTAAATCTCAAAGGGAGCCTTGCCTCTGTTGAACCAATGTCAGGTACAAAGGCGGGTGCGTGCAGGTGTGCATCCTCACTACTAATCGCGGCCGTGTTGGTTCACATGGCGCAGGAGCGCGCCTCGGACTCTGTCTTGTCTTGCTTCCACGCTCAGCCCAGCCCAGCCTCCACTTTCCATTACCTGCTACGGGATTCCTCCCGGAGGAGGAGTCATGACAGTTACGGCCAACTATTTTGTCTGCGACAGCCCTGCTTTTCTTCCACTTTCCCCGTTGGCCGCAAGACAGAACATGTTGCACTGCGGAAGCAGTAACTGCAATGCCCCTGTTCCGTGCTCGAGTCGAGACCCATGTGTGGCAGGGATCGGTGTCAGATGAGGCCATGGCTCTGAGCAAAACCTCCGCCACAAATGGACAAAACCAAGAAAGCCATGCTGGGGCAGGCAGACAATGCCATGCACCCTGCAGTTCCCTGGTTTGCCTACCTCCCTGCTCTCAAAGGAACCCACACGCTAAGCATAGAGGGCATACTCTGGAGCAAACCGGGTGGGTCGTCGACGTGGGTTGGGCGGTCGGGCGCAGACGGAAGAGAGGGGGAGGCGGGCAAAGCGAGCAGCAAGGAAGGCAGCCTGTCCTCCTTGGTGGCGATCTGCTGCTCTGAAGCCCATATTGTTCGAGAGGGTGCGTAGGGGTTGCGGAAGAGCAACTTGTGTCTTAGCATGGGCGTTGATGGTGGGTTGGCTGACTGGGCGCCTGAGGTGTCACGGGTTCACCCACTGCCCTCCATCTTGGACGTTCTTGTCATGACTGCCGGGGCGGAGATAGTGGCCTAGCACCATGGCGTCCTTCCTCTCGCTCTCCTTCGAGCAAGGAACATCCACACGTACAAGCCGCCTTGCTCCAGTGTAGGCTGCTCCTCTTATCTATTTCTGAGCACGCTGAGACCGCTCCCTCTTGCTCACCTGTCCACACCACCAAGTCCGCCTAGTGTCTGCATCCCGGGACATGGCAGATAAGTCAGGAGACGCGTTTCTGGCGATGGCCCCTCTGACGACATATGCGGATCGTGTCGGCCTTGCTGTGGATCTTTGAGTGTGGGAGTATATAAGAAGCTGTAGGCGTCCAGATTGGGCGATGCCGCTTGGTTGAGAACGAACCCGTTACCAACACCAGCACCCCGTCTCCTGCTCCGAAAGGTCTCTGCGATCTACCAGAATTCGACATATACGATACCTCCTACGTTTGCTATGCGCCGCGCCGCGTTGACAGACTTCTTGTAAGTGTGCCCTTTTTGCCCCTGGTGTCTTCGTTGTCCCCGCGTCTGCCTCTTCTACTGGAAGCTGCCTGTCCGGAAGCCGATGGTGCTCGTGAGAGTCGCGTCTTGCTGGTGCTGCTCTGAAGCTTGACCTGCATGCCTCCGGGGAAGTGCTCTTCCTGGCTCGGCAGCTCGTCCTGCGGCATCCAGGCAGACCCGATATCTCTGGCATTCCTCGACCCTCTTGGTTGTCGTCTTTGGCCTTTCGAAATCAGCCCAGGAAACACCCGCCGCAAATAAGCTGGGCGGGTCGATCCATGAACCAGACCGGCACACGGGCAACATGGGCACTTCGATGGAGTGTTTCGACACCTGGTCTGTCTCGAACGGAGACGACCCATGTTGTTGGGAGACGCAGCCAATGGCCAGCGCGGCCCCAACCCCGCGTTCGAGTAGCCACTTGCAAGTTGCAGGCAGTCGCGATCAAAGACGCCACGGTGATGGCCGTGCTGGCGCCGGCATGCAGGATGCCAGTCAACCCCGGGCGGATGGCGACATGTGCGACAGGGCATCGACAGAAACGGGCAACCCGAGGCTTCGAGCATGTCGACCACCAAGACATGGGGGCACTGACAGGTGCGAACAATGGGCGATCGGCCCTCACGGCGACTCTATTGCTGGCCTGGACCCCTAGTGGGGCCCTGCGGCTGGTGCCTCTACCTTGGTGCCGTCATCCTCGCAGTCTCACCACGCCTCTGGCCACAACCCAACCATCATGGGGAAACCCACGAGCCGTCATCACAGCCTTGCGCCTCGGATTTACCACCCGCGATAGACCTTGGATGGCTGACAGCCCCGTGCCTTTGCAGTGCCAGCCACGTCTGCCTTCAGCCCGCCATTCTCGCCAGCGGGTTTCAGCTCCGCCCTCTCTGGCCCTCGACCCGGACCGCCACAGCGACAGCGACCCAGCCTGGTGCCGAAAGTAGCTCCAGGCCCCGGACTTGTGCGTGCTTTCCCCTTGTGGCTTGGTGCAGCATCCTGACCGTGGGCCAACTGAACCTGACAGATTCCCTGCATCGCTAGCCCCCCACCACAACCTCCAACCTCACCCTCACCGCTGCCTGTCGACGCAGCCGCAACACGCACTTCAGGTAAGCAGGGTGCTCCTGTCGGCCGCTTCCCTTTCTTTGCACAACCAGGATATCCCCCCCTCGCCCTCGCCCTGCTTTCCCGTGTCTCTCCACCGCGCCAGCGCGATCTCGGTTGCCCTCGCCCTCCTTTGTTGCACCCAAGTCGGGCCACCAGAGCGCTGACGGGTTGGTCGAGTGCCGCCTGCTCCACGCAGCCAATGATAGTGCACCACCGCAAGCAGCTAGTGCGCCACGCTATCCTGATTCACCATTGACTGGACTGCAACCTGCCCCCTCTCCTCCTCCGGCCAGCTTTCACATCGCCGCGGCAGCCACGGCGACTTTCCAGAGCCCTTCCAAGTTCCACGCCGTCCAGACGCCATCTCACCGTCTCTTCTCACTCAGCAACCACTTTCTCGCCTAAGCTAACCACTCCGAAAAGGGGGCCCATATCATCATCCTCCGCTTCCTCCGTCGCATCATCCGCCTCGCATCCACCACTCGGACCCCGGACAGGCCAGCTCTGTAAGTGAGGCCACCGCCTCCTAGCGTTCCGCCCCCTCCGAGGCCAGCATGCAATATTAGTCCGCTCGCGACGCTCGTCGCCAGCTCCTTCCGCTTCCTCCGTCATCTAACTCCTGCTCGAACCACTCTAGGCAACACGAGTCGCCCTCGTCACAGCACCGCCCCCATTCAGTCTGCGCATCATCCGCAAGCCATTCGCACAAAGGTTGGTGTTCGGCACATCTTCTTGTCTTGACTCATTTACCGCCAGTCTCCCTCAGGCCGGTGTCGCAGATCGCAACAGGCCCAACCCCCCTGCCTGTGCGCATCGTCCTCGGGCGTAGTCGCCCACCCCCCACATTCCCAGATCCTCACAACTGAAATACCCCCCTGTGCCTCCTTTCAAGCGGGGCGGCCGTGCCTCTCCTCTTACCTTCACGCAACCCCTCAGCTGACAGGCTCCTTGCTTGCAGAGTGGTGATCACATTCACGACGACCTCGCCCTTTAAGCACTCCCTCTACATCAAATAAAGCATCAACGTTCTCGAAGCTTCGCGCAACCCGCCGCGATGGCTCAAACAGGCTTCAACCACTTTGGTGGGAGCCACACCAATGGCGGCAGCATCAACCCCAACGACCTAATGGGCGGCGGCTACGGCTCGTCCTACTCAAACAACTTCTCGGGCAACAGCTCGTCAAACAACTTCTTCACCGAAGACGATCTCCTCGACAGCCTAGGCAGCCCCGCAGAGGACATGCCTAGCCACAGTCACAACAACCAGAACCACAACATAGGAAGCATGAACGACATGAACTTAGGCTACCCATCCAGCGTGTATGCCTCCCACCACAACTCGGGCAGCCTGCAGATCGACCAGAACCACATCAACGGTTATTCCAACACCCCAGACGGCGACCCAATTCAGAGCCCTTTCGTTCACAGCTTCGGGGGCCCACAGTTCCGTCAGATGCAGAACTTCGGCTCCTCACTGCAGTCTCCCGTCTCCTATTCAGGCTCGCCGCTCACAGGATCGGACCCCAACAACGACAACGGAGAATCAAATTACCTGAATGCCAAGTCTCGCGCCAGACTTTCCCAGAGTATGCAGCGGAAGCAGAGCAGCAACGGTAGGAGTCCTCTCACTCCCAAGACTGCTTCCGCCATACCCTCCATGGACAACCAGGCTTTCGGCGCTCAGCCAATCCGGACCGCGAATGGCCAGCACGAGAAGTCCCCTTCTAATCAATGGATGCCTACACCAAATAGCCTCGGGTCTTTCCCGGGCTCCGGCTACTCTTCACCCATGCAACAACATGCCATGCAACCACCCCAAATCACAGATGTTCTGCTCAAGGGTGGCACTTCCATGCCCGCAAAGCTAAGCGCCAATGGTGGCGTGTCTACGCAAGAGATGAAGAGGAAGAGACGTAGGGAATCCCACAATCTCGTTGAGCGTCGCCGCCGCGACAATATCAACGAGCGTATCCAGGACCTGAGCAAGTTGGTGCCAATACATCGTCTCGAAGATGACAAGATTCGAAAACTCATCCAGAATGGCACGCCATTGTCCCCTACCCTCAGCGCAGTGAACTCTGCGCAAGCTACATCTAGTCTTGCGTCCCCCGGTGCCAAGCGAGCCACTGGGATTGGCAATATCACGACTGGCCTGCCTTTGGAAGACAAGGACAAAGGCCCCAACAAGGGCGACATCCTCAACGGATCGGTCAGCTGGACTCGCGATCTCATGTGGATGCTTAATCTCAAGCTTCAACAGCAGCAGGAGCTCATCGAACAACTCACCGAGCTCGGTGGGCACGTCCCTTTCGAGTTCACCGAGGATGAGAAGCGCATGCAGACGGAGCTCATGGAGACCATGGCCAAGAATGACGTTCACTCCTTCTCCTACTCTCGCCGGCAAGGTACCGGGCTGCGTGTTCCCGACCACACAGACTATCGTGGAGATCCTCTGACGGCTGTCACGAATGGCATCGAGGGCATCTCCGTAAGCCCTGATGATGACACTTACGATGTCACATCTGATCTCGTCCATGACAATCTTATGTGGAACGATGACAACAACAATGTCTTCAAGGAAGAAGACGAATACAACCTCAGCAATGATATGGACATGGCTTAAGGCGGCGCTGTCACCATCTCTCTGCGTCTCGCATTCGTCAGTTCATACAATGCATTTCCGCTTCGAACATTGTGCTCTTTTTTTCACTCTTTTGCCGCTTTCGGAGTCTTTATCCTCTCCCATTCCAACCATAGCATCATCTTCTTAATCTGGCGTTGGCTCGGCTTCACATGGTACAGGGCATCACAGAATGGTCAGGCGTTTGCAATTGTCGGCATTACAGAGCACACTATGTACAGCGATCACCCGCGCAATGCTCTGCCTCATACGGAAGATGTCTCGCTTGATGACACCCACCCGACGGTTGCCTCGGCAGCATGTCACACCGTCACCAAGATAAGCATCGCGGGTATTTCTCGTTCTCGTCGTTTCCTCACCTTTTCTTTGCTGTTCACAACATCTCTGGTCTGCATCTCTCTGATTTTATGATACCTGACCAACGTCTTGTGGAGTTGAAACTCCCGGGCCTTGGTCACCATGCGTTGAATTTTGGTTTTCCACGGCATCAGTCATACATCATGTTCAATTTCGTCGAACCTGTTCTTCAACGTTGCCGAACTTTGGGCGTCTCGGACAAGCTGGCTGCTGCTGTGCTTTCCTTCCATCCAGATCGCGGGTCACTGTCATGTGACGCCTCATCCTCGCATCACTTATCATTATACAATATGTAGCCGGTCTCGTACCCACGGCATCATAATAACATGTACCCTGCAAATGACATGCAGTTGTCTTAAACTCCAGAACAGATCGGTCCAATTTTGACCCTGCGCGCCTTGTCCTCTCTACTAGTGTCCTATGCATGATAATCACCAGTGCCGCACAGCGACCAGGTGCTCGCCCATCGCCGTCAGCAACGCCCAAGCCTCTTTCCGTTTCATGTTATCCTCTTGCAGAGCAACTCGCTCGAGCGCAGTCCGTCCGTTGAAGTACTTCCAGAACACGGGCCATGCGCGCTGCACCTTGGGATCCTTGAACCGCCGCCCGATGGCGGACAGGTACAACGAGTCGTGGCCTGTCGCCTTCTTGGCATCGACAATGATGTACGGCTGCAGGTGCGACAGGTGGGGCGCGCTGTTCCGCGAGGGCGCCGGCGTGCCCGTCGGCACAGGCTTGCGGGCGTGCGCGGCGGCCTTCTCGGCGGCCTCGCGCTGCGACTTCTCCGCCATGCGCGTCAGGCGGGCGTTCTCGGCGGCTTGCTCGCCCGTCGTTGTCGTCGGCGATGCGAAGGCCGTGCGGTTGCTGCTGGCGCCGCTCGCGATGGAGATCTGGGATGCCTCCATCATCGACACCGAGTCCATCGACGACGACGATCTGTGCCGCTGGTGCTGCTGCGAGGACTGCATGTACTCGGAGGTGTCCGAGATGGAACTCGTCGGGGAGATGAGGTCGTCCAGGGAATTACTCGCCGCCGTGTTGCTCCCGCTGAGCCCGCCACCTCCTCCTCCTGCTCCGTCAGTGGCTCCCCTCGCGGACGGGGACGTGGGCATCTCTGTGACCCGGGCTGCCTGCGCCTGCGCGGCGGCGGTGGCTTTCAGCTCGTCTGCCTCGAGCTGGTACTCGACCTCGTACAGGATCTCGGGCCACACGACGACGTACGCGAACGTGCACAGCTGCGTTACCCAGCCCCCGCGCATCAGCCACGCCAGCATCTGGAGGTACGTGGGGCGGTGGCTCTTGCTGGGAGCGAAAGTCTTGTAGGAGCGCGGGGCGACGGACAGGTCCGCGAGGAAGTTCGGCAGAGGGGGTGCGAGGGGGAAGGCGCGGGTCCACGCGCGCGAGGCCTGGGGTAGCGCCGAGGTATCGCAGTTGGGGGACATGATGTACACGTCGCGCGCGTGGAGCGGGGGGATCGCAATGGCGCGGCGCCAAAAGATGAAGTGCTGCGCGTACTTGCGCACCTGGGCCGGCGAGAGCGTGTTGCCGTGGCCGATCTGGTATATGCTGAAGTTATAGATGTACGGGGTCAGTGGATCGACATTGGATACTCGAGAGACACGATATTCTGTACTATACGCCGAGGGGCATCGAAGATGGACATACGACATTGTAGGCTTTGTGAGACGCACAAACTCGACCATGGCGGCCGTCGTTTCGTCTGCGTCCGCTTGCAGCTCAGCAACAACCTTCTTCTCGTCACTGATGAGGAGCAGCGCGAAATTGCGGTCCAGGAACCCTGGATCATCCAGGCTGTCCTCGACAAAGCTGTTTGCAGTCGTGATCCACAGGCCCTTGGGACGGAGTTGATCCTCTGGAGCAAGATCTGTCACGTAGAACGGGACGGGGATCTGGACCGAATGCGTCACTGGCCCTTCGGCCGTCTCCAGCTGCAGGGCGGCGATCCGGTTGTGCGAGATGGCTTCGTACACGTCTTGCATAGACGCCGCTAGCGACGACGTCTGCAGGATCTCCTTCCAGAGCACCTCCAATTTTGTCTCTACCGGAGTGATGTCAGCGATATAATGCCAGATAATTCCGCGGAAAGGCGAGGCCGAAAATCAGAAGAGAACCAACGTACTGGACTCGCGGCCCTTGTCCTTCAGCGCGAGAATCCCTTTGGACTCCTTCCACATGAAATCGCTCCTCTCCTGGCTGTACTTGTATGCCTTGTTGATCTTCTTGATGATGTGGGAGTACAGAGTATCGACAAGCTCGCCTGCTTCGTGCTTCTTGGGGTTTAGGATGAAGACCACGTTGAACATGGTCATGCCACTCTTCTTCTCCTCCTTGTCCAGCTCGTCCCTGTCATCCGCGAGGCCTGCATCATGGCCATTCTCCGCCTCGTCCTGCGAGGCATCCGTAGCAATGGATATCTGAGACTCCCATGTCGGAGCCCTTTCCACGGGCTGCGGGCCCTGTTCCACTCCAGTTGCCCCAGCCTCGTTCGAGAGGGACGCCTGGGTCTGCGAGCGAGCACTCTTCTTCTTCCTCCGCTTTTTCGACTTCCAGGTGCCGCTCTCGGGCACATAGACGGGGTACGATACAAAGTAGAGATGGTCAAGGGACACCTGGAAGAGTTTTTTGTGGAAGGCGCGCGACGGGGTCAGGAGGCTCTCGAGGTCCTTTGTGGGAAAGCCGGCAACGTGCTCCCACGGCACGGCTGGAGAGCCACTGTTTGTGTTAAGACGCTCACTGCCGGGCCTCTCGCCAGGGACGGTACCGCTGGCCGGGCGCGTGAAATGCTCCAGGAGCACGTCATCGTCGTCATCGAGCTCGTCGGCGGCCGTGGCGGCTCCGGCGGTCGTCGGCCCCCCTCCTCCTCCCCCTCGAGCTGCTGCTTGTGACTTGGAGCGCGTTGGAATGATGCTGGGTGGGTAGTGGAAGACGAAGCGCGGCCCGTCTCGCGAGCGGTTGACGACCAGCGCGACGCCCAGAAAATTGGACGAGTCCGGGAGGACTGTTGCTGCCATGCTTGGTACGCTGTCTTGCTATGGATACACGGTTCCGATTCTGGTGAGCGGTCTCGGCTGGCTCGCTCAGTTCCCTTCCTCGCGCAGATTTCCGATTGCAGATGCTCTTTGAAAGTGAATAGCCCGCTTGCGAGCTGATCAGCCCATCGAGGACAAAAGTTGGAGGTCGTAAATGAGGTCGGCAAACCCCATGCCGGTACGTGTAAGTGCAAACAAGGAGTGCTGTCAAAAGCTGTTGAATCACACTCCAGAGGTCCATGGCATGCACGGAAGCTGCCACACAGAAGAGTGGGGCGGCTGGCGGAGCTATTCATAGAGAGGATATTTGTTGAAGGGGCTGCCGCGACAGAAGGACAAGACCACACGAAGAGCAGGAATGCAGAGTCTCGCGTGTTGATTAATTGAGGGACTCGGAGCCCAATGGTTTTCTTCTATGTACGATTAGGTCCGCATGTGCAGCTCTGCAGTGGTCACGGTCGTGGCTCATGTCAGTCATTATATAGATCGTCTCTCCAGCCCATTCTGATCCTGTACGACTTCCCTTCTTATACACAACGCTGAAAATCAGTAAACCACGCCATATCGCCCTCCTACATGCCGGGCATTCCCTCCTAGAGCTGGCCGCCCATCAGGCCCAGTCCTACACCGGCAATGACCCCGGCCATGCAGGCTGCCGTCGGACGTGGCGCCGCGTTTTCCGTGCCAACGATGAAGCCGTTGGCGGTGCCTGTCTGCGTGCACACGGAGCTCTGAAGCCCGCGACACGCCTCCCGGGACAGGCTCTGGCAGACCGAGGTGGCCGTGGCGAGGGCGACCGGCGCACGGGTCGGCGCGACGGTGGTGCCGCCACCGCCGGGGACGGCAATGGTGACACCGTACCCGCTGTTGGCGCCCGCGAGGTCAGCGGTGCAGGCCTGATAGTTGGCGTTGCACTGGCTCACCGCAGACGAGCAGGCGCCGGTATTACGGAACGACGTGTAGATGTAAGGGAACGAGAAATATGTGTTGGGCACATATGACACCGGGGGCACTCCCGTGCCAGTTGGCGCCGCGCCCGTACATACGTTTCTACGTTACAGAGGATTGTAAGTCTATTGCGGAAGCGGGTTCGAGGACGCACACTACTTACCCTTGGGGACAGCAGGCGGCCTGGTTGTTGCCGTCGAGAGCGCATTGCTGGCCGTTGCGACAGCAGACACCGAGAAATGCAGATCCCCGGTCCTCGCAGCTGAAGTAGCCTCCTGGGCAGCTGACCGCTCGCTGCAATGGCAAGAAGCCGCCATCAACAAAGGCGGCAAAAGGTATCGTCGGCTGGGGATCCGCGAGGATGGCGGCTGTGGGTGGTGGTGTTGTGGCCGCCGCAGCAGCAGCGGTTGCGGCCCAGCCAGCAATGGCGGCAGCAGCACAGCGACGCATCGCGACTTGGGGAGATGTACGACTGCAGCTGGTGGGTGGCTCTGCAGGTTTGCTGATGCCTTGGAGTGGAGAGAGCGCGGCTCTGTGTCTCTGTGCCAGACACCTTTCGGCAATGAGTCTTGGCGCCTGGAGATGGCGACAATGATAGGGGACGGGTGTGGACAGTGGGAATGACGGGATTGAGCTGGATGCGACAGGCGATGAGGCCTTGAGTTATCTCCTGCGTACAGTACCGGCACCTCGTAATCTCGAATGAGTCTAGAACAGGCGAGGGGCCCTGCTGGCGGATCGTGGACTTTTGAGTGGTTCAGAGCGCATCTATGCCCAGCCAGCCCAGCTGGGCCGCCAGCCTGGCCGGGCGTGCAGGCCGGTTCGTCGTGTTCGCGGTCAGACCTGCTGCGCATCATCGAGCCAGGTAACAGCACAGCAACCGCCCCCGTCGACAGGGGAGCGAGGTCCAGGGGCGGAGGGCGACCCACACTGCCGCCCGCTCCCGGGTAGCCCCGGGCCCGGGCCCACCCGAGATCGAACAATTCCCAGATTGCACCTGCCGGCCGGCATCGCCAGAGCCCTCGGCGCAACACCACACGACTGACGCACCATCTCGTCCGTGGCGTTCCAGCTTCATCAGAGACACCAGGCCCGGCCGTACTTGTTGCCTCACCGCAGCAGCAGCAGCCAGCATGAGCACTTTCGGCAGTCCTGGAGGCAGCACCTACTCGGGCAAACCCACGCCGTACGGCCCACTTCGAGCACCAGCACGTTTCGAGGCTGCACACCGACTAACACCATCTTCTTTCCCCCAGGCCTGAGCGAGGCAGCTTCCCCTTGGACCATGATGGTATGTATGATGGGCCTTTCTGCTCCATCTCCCGCCCTGACTGTGACGTGGCTAACACATCCCTGTCGTGTCTGCAACGGACAGGCGAGTGCAAGGATGTCATGAAGGCATACCTGGCTTGCATCAAGCAGGTCAAGGGCGTAAACGAAGACTCGTGCCGTAACATTGCAAAGGCATACCTGTCATGTCGCATGGACAAGTATGGCCGCCCGTACCCCTGGAATCCGGTCACCCCATGTGCTCAGCAAACTCATGATAACTGACCTGGTGCCATGCAGGAACCTGATGGCAAAGGACGAGTTCAAAAACCTGGGTTTCCAAGACGAAACCAAGAAGCCGGAAAAGCCAACCATAACCTCCCAACCTGAGAAGGGAAAGAAAGGCGAGCTCATGTGGTGAGCCGCCTGTGGTGCAGCAGACGCGGCAACCTCGTACCCAGAACGTTCTGTTTGCATCATGGTCATCGATCTAGTGACTCTCCAGAAATCTGTCAGGCACAAGATTCGAGACATAAAGGACCATACCTGGCTCCTTTTAGCAACGTGTCGCGCCCACCGGGAGCGCATCGCGGTCGACTGAGTCCGGACCATCGAGTCGGCCTTGCAGGCCGTCGTGCGCTGTTGTGAGCGGCAAAGCTCAGGTCCTCCTCACGAACTGCACGATATCAACGGAGGAACGGATCACGGCAGCACACAGATAATGTTGGGCAGACCAATACCGGTCACGCACCACGAAATCGTACATGACCGGCATTGTACATTTATTGTATATCACATCACAGCGTGTATCAGCTAAATTCTGCGTGGACACGACATGAAGGGAGTCTCAGTCCCCGCATCTGTATATCAATGTAACAGCGAGCCACTCGACTTGCCAGTATCTGGACCGCGCCACTTCTGCCGAGGTGTAGACTCGCGCGAGAAGCCGTGATTACATAATCGATACTGACTGGTGCGGAGACTTGAAGCCCGGGGTCTTCCCCGACTTTGAAAGGATGCCGGCCCCGAGGTCCGGACCGAGGCGCTGCGCTAACGCTGCCGCCGCGCCGCCTGCCGTCATTGACCCCCCACGAACCCCTTCCGAGACCGCTCACTTGTTGCTTCCAAGACTACAACTTTGGGTTTCCTCGTGCGGGCGAGCTTGGGGTGCCACCATTATCCTGGATACATTGATCTGGGTAGGAATCTGGCCTGGAGAAACGATCACAGAATGCCGTCACTGTCGCGTACGGCTTCGAGGGCCAAACTGCCGAGGCACTTTGTCAGATCGACATCTGCCACACTTCGTCCCTTCAGCCACTTCTCGGCACGCCGCAGCCAGACCGACGCTACACTCAACAACCTCAAGATTGGCAAACACACTCGCGTGATATTTCAGGGTTTCACAGGTATGATGTCCCGCTGGCGGTGTGATGTTGCTGGCCTGGTCAGGGTGACTTGACGTTGCGACAAGCGGACAGCTCAAGCTTACGTTGTATACATTGTCTACATAGGGCGGCAAGCTACAGCCAACGCACGCGAGTCTCTAGCCTGGGGTACGAACATTGTTGGAGGCGTCAAGCCGGGTGGCGATGGAGAGCACCTCGGCCTGCCAGTACTACCATCCGTTCGAAAGGTGTGTTGTAATGACCCTCGTGGATCTCACGTCCAACGATGTATTTATGTTCTTACTGATGTAAATGCTATTTTATAGGCTGTCGAAGTGCTTAAACCCGATGCCACGGGCATCTATGTCGCCGCACACCAGGCCACCGCGGCGATCGAGGAGGCCATTGAGGCAGAAGTGCCCCTGATCGTAGCCGTGGCCGAGCATATTCCGCTTCACGATATCCTTAGGGTATGCATAAGTTCCATGGCTCATGTGGAGAACTAACCAACCACGCATAACAGTCCACCCACTGACGGATTATAACTATTGTTTCGCCAGATACATTCCATTCTCAAGACGCAGACTGCCTCGCGCCTCGTCGGCGCCAACTCACCAGGCATAATCTCTTCCGTCGGGCACTGCAGGATCGGATTCCAGCCTCTGCCATGTTTCACGCCCGGCAATATCGGGATCGTCGCGCGCTCGGGGACCCTGAGCTATGAGAGTGAGTGCTCGTAACCAGTTACTGTCCTAGAAAAGACACTGGAACTAATTGGATGTTCGTTCAACCCCCCAGCGGCCGCCTCGACGTTGAGGAGCGGCCTGGGCCAGAGCATGTGCATAGGCGTCGGCGGCGATATCCTCCCGGGGACCACCATCCTCGACGGGCTCAAGGTTCTCGCGGACGACCAAGACACCGAGGCCATTGCGCTCGTGGGTGAGATCGGCGGCCACGCCGAGCTGGAGGCTGCCGAATGGATCAGGCAATACCGCCAAAAGACGGACAAGCCGAAGTGAGTCATGATGCTGCTGCTGCTGCTGCTGCTGCTGCTGCTAGACCCTCCCACCACGAAAAAAACCATACATTCCTTGCTAAAGACGTTCGCGGGGGAACAAGACCAATTGTGGCCATCATAGGCGGCATCAACGCGCCCCCGGACCGCATCATGGGACACGCGGGAGCCTTCACGCTCCCCGGCGAGCCCTCGCCGCTGGACAAGATCAGGGCCCTCGAGGCCGCCGGCGCGGCAGTCATCAACCACCCCTCGCGGTTCGGCCCCGTGCTCAAAGGCCTGTTGGCCGGCAAGTCAGTCGCCGCAATCTCTGGCGTCGGGGTGGGGACAAGTGGTAGCGGCGGCGCCATGGGGCAGCAGCAGACGAGAGGAATACATACTTGGAGCTCGACATCTCGACCACGATCTGCCCCGACTGTCGCATCCACAGGGCTTCCCCGTGTGCTACAGAAGCGACATATCTTACTGGCGCCTGAAACAGCTCTGGATCTACTCAAAGAGAGTGGCGTTGCAGTGTCCCCCCCGTCCACGACCGAGGATGCGCAGCGTACTATAGCCGTGACGATCAACCGCTCGACCGGCAACCCCTGTATCCTCGTCAGGAAGGGCGACGAAAGCGCCGCCGAAGTTGCTAGATTCGACTTCGACTATCGCCAGGGTGCTGGCAGTGTTCCCGTCGAGGCAGTCGGCCGCGAGCTAGGCTTCAGCTCCGACGCCGTGCCTTATTTACAAAGGACAATCGACGCCCTGGTGAAGCTCTTCACCGAGAAGGAGGCGTACCTCATCGAGACGCGGGTCGTCGAAACATCTCGCAATGTCGAGTCCAGCGGCGGCGGCGTGGAGGCGCACGTCACCTCGGCGAAGCTGGGCTTCGACGACGCCGCGTTCCGGAGTTGCCAGCGGCAGGGCGACGTCCAGGCGCTGCGGGACACGGCCGCCGCGGACCCGGCCGAGCTCGGCGTCGAGAAGGACGGCATCGTGTACATCAAGCTCGAGGGCGGGGACATTGGGACGCTGGTCAACGGGGCGGGCCTGGCGATGAACACGGTCGACGCGCTCGCGGATGCGGGCGGCAGGGCGGCCAACTTCCTCGACACTGGGGGGAAAGCTACGAGCGAGACGGTCAAGAAGAGCTTCGAGGTGATTCTCAAGGACGATCGTGTCAAGGTGAGTGCTTCTTCCTATTTATACCTTCTCTTCTCTTCCTTTTACGTCAACGGTTAGAGAGGAAATGTACGCCGTGCTGACCACCCACTCACTCGCGCTTCCTGTCCCCCGCCAGGCCATATTTGTCAACATCTTCGGCGGCCTGACGCGCGGCGACATGATCGCCGAGGGCGTCGTGCTCGCCTTCAAGGACCTGCAGATGTCGGTGCCCGTGGTCGTGCGCATTAGGGGCACCAACGAGCAGGAGGGCCAGCGGATCATCCGGGACAGCGGGCTCCCGCTGTTCGCGTACGACGACTTCGACGAGGCTGCTGCGAAGGCTATCGAGCTGGCGAGGCAGGCGTGAATGAGAAAGGGGTCGGGTTTGTGTCAGTAGAAGGCTTAGAGAGACCCGTGGCAGCGTGAGACGAATAAAGCGGACCGATTCACGAAAGTGAGCAGATACATATGTCGTGCCATCGAGAATGGCCCTGTGCATAGTCGTGTATGCTCTGATGACACCAGCCAGAGAGTGTTCCACGGACTGGGCTGCAACCATCACTGAGAGACAAGTGTGGTTATTCTCGCCGTCTGAGATTTGTTCAGTTTGTCACAAAACGTCGGTCATGATTCTCTTCCCGAGATGTCTTCCACACGAGCCCATCATGCTCAAACAGCCATCAACCGCCACTTCCCACCCCAAACTGAACCACACCACTCTCATTCCCCCAGGCCCCTCGCTCTGAGCGGCCTTTTCCTGAACAGCCACCAGCCGACCCCATACAAGCAGGCCCCGAACGCCAGCAGGCCCGCATACGTCGCAAAGCCCTTGACATACTGCGGCGCGTCCGCCCCGGGCCACAGGTAGCTGCTGTAGATCTGCGCGAGGTTCCCTAGCGCGGACATGACCGCCAGCGCGATGGCCCGCGTCGCGGGCTCCACCCCGCCCAGCTCCGTCGTCGCGAATGACAGCGCGAGCGGGACAGCCGAGTACATGGCGCAGTTGAGCAGGCACATGAGGACGTAGCGCGCCACGAGATCGTCGCGCACGGCCGGGGCCGCCGCAATGGCGCTGAACAGCGCCCCGAGGACGAGCGTACCGGCGAGCAGGACGCCGCGGTGCCGCGGGCAGCGGTCGGCGGCGCAGCTCAGCGCGACCGCGAAGGGCAGGACCACGACGTACAGCGGGGCGGTCATGAACTGGGCCGTGGCGGAGTCGTAGCCCAGCCCCGCGACGAGGGTAGGGTAGAAGTATCCGATGCTGAAGGACCCGTCGACCATCATGAAGCCGATGAATATGAGCCAGAAGGCGGGCGTAGTCAGGGCAGCCCACAAGGCGTGGGCGAGGCCGACTTGCTCGCTCCTCCTCCTGAATCGTGGTGATGGCGGTACCTCGCCGCGCCCCGGGACGTCGGTGGTGGTAGTAGTGGTGGTAAGAGCAGCAGTGCCCGTGTCAAAACCATCGGCTTTGAGACGCCGGACGGCGAGGGCGCGCTCCTCGGGGGTGAACTTCTTGCATTGCTCCGGCTGGTCGAGCAGGACCAACGGACTGAGAAAGGCGATACCGACGGTTATGATGCCCTCGACAAGGAAGAGCCATCTATCCGAGTCAATCTCGTTAGCTCCAATAGGTAGTATAGGCTTCAAAGCTTCCCCGATTAGGAGGAGTTTCAGAAGATGGTTGTTGCACCGCTGAGCCTTTCGACACAGAACGACAAGGAAGATTCGCGCGAGGGAGTCTATACATACCTCCACCCGGCCAGCCCATGGGCGCCATCAAGGCCACTAGCGATCAAACCGGCCAGAATTCCTGCAAACGCTCCCGACAAAATCCCCGCGGACCAAAACACCATGAATCGTTTGCTCTGCTCGTGCCGGCGATACCACGCCGAGTACACGTAGAAGACAGCAGGACTAAACCCCGCCTCGAGCGCGCCGAGCGCGAACCGCAGGCCCCAGAGCTGAGCAGGCGTCCTGGCGGCCGCCATGGCGGCGACGACGATTCCCCACAGGCCCATGATGGTGCTCATGTAATAGCTCGCCCGCGTGCGCGCGAGGACCATGTTGGACGGCACGCTGAAGACGACGTAGCTGACCTGGAACAGGTTGATGGCCAGGCTGTAGTCGGTGTCCGACATGCCCAGGTCCCGGTCCATGCCAGCGACTTTGGCGTTACCAATGTTACTGCGGTCCATGTACTGAAGGAAGAAGAATGAGTTTTGCTGGTTGTGGTAGCCGGGGCAGCACGAAGCTCGGAGGTCTTTGAACGTACCGCGAGCAGATATAGCAGCCAAATGGAAGGCATGAGGTATAAGTCGATTTTGCGCACGAGCTTCTTCTCGGCGGCCGTGTTCTCTACGAAGGGCGGGTTGCTATCGACTTTCATACCACTTGGGTCATCGGGTAGACCCCTCTTCTCGAGATCGTTGTTGCTCATGGCTGTGATGGAGATGTTGCCTGCCGCTTGCATGACGCCCTTCTGGCCAACCGAGGAGACCTACGACTCTAGAAGTTTGCAAGAGAAGGAGAACAGAGAGTCGGGGTATTTCATGAGAAGCAAGGCCGGCGACCCCATCACTAAAGCTCATGTCGTGTGCCATGGCTCAGAAATGCGCTATGGCCCAGGCATATGCCGTTCGTGGCAACGATTTGCGGCATACAGCACAAAATCCGCAATTCCCATGGTCACTGTCCCAGGTGCCAAGCTTTGCTCCAGGATGATCGACAGCGGGTGCTCGGTCCTAGTGTAAGCGGCTCCGGTCATCGGGCTGGTCGTTGGCTTGGCAGATGGTGTTGGGCGTAGAGATCGACCATTGTGATGGTACAAGGCTGAAGAAAGCGGAGGGCATCACGAACAGATCTGCCGTTGTGTGCTGAGATATCCCCCGAGAGCTTGCTCTAGGCGATTGTGCTGGTGTTGGGAGAAGAGTACAGTAGGGTACTCGGTACTCCGTCCGGCGTGTCCTTGCCTTTGAGGACCCCGCACTTTCAGGGCTGGGTACCCCACAGGGACCCTTGCTGCCAGAGCTGGGGCTCTCCAGGGCTGGTGCTTATCACTGCTTCTGCCTGAGGCACGCCGCTGAACAGCGGCCCGCTGACGCAACAAGCGCCAAGCTCGGCCTATTACTCACGAGTGATCACGTACCTCGAGCTAAGGCATGGTCACCAGGGACCATCCCACCCAGGCTCTGCACCAACACGCGAACCGACTTACTGCTCTCCCTACCTACTACCTTGCTCCCTCATAGCTTCCAGTCTCAGCCAGCGCTCACTCGCCGACGACGCGAGGGACGACCCCGGCTCTAGAGCTTGCTTCCGCACCGTCTATCTGAGCGAACCGCCTTTAGGCATCGGTCACTCACGACCTACGCGTATCTGCCGCATGCCCTGCGCGACGACCACATTCCCTCGACGCCCTCCATGGGCTCCATAAAGCCCGCGGGCCAGAGGCATGCCTCAACAGCCTCCTCATCCGCTCCCCGGCCGTCGAAGGCAGCAGCGAGTCCCACATCCTCATCAGCCAAGCGGACCCCTCTCCGCATCCTGTGCTTTGGCGACAGCCTCACGTCCGGCTTCCCGACGGGCTTGCCCTACTCGATCCAGCTCCGCCTCAGGCTCGCCGCCGCATTCCCGCACCACGAGATACACTGCGACGTCGAGGGTGTGCCGGGGGACCGGGTAGTCCAGGGCAGGTTCCTCGAGCGCCTGCATCAAGCCTGGAAGATAGCCGACCGCGACAAGAAGCCGTACGACTGGACCATCGTGTTAGGTGGGACGAAGTAAGCAGGTCTTTTCCAGCACCCTGAGGCCTCAGACACGTCTCGGACAAGCTAACAAGATGCTCCTGTGCACAGTGATCTAGGCTGGGGTACGCCTCTTCCGGACCTCAAGGCGGCTCTCGAGCAGTGCTGGGATTTCGCACTCTTGAAGAAGTCCAAAGTCCTCGCGCTCACCATCCCCGAGACGAGATACAGCGGGGAGAAGCTGGTCGGCCAGCGCGCAGAGATCAACACCTTCATCAAGAACACCAGGAAACGCGGTTTGTATGTAACACCCCTTCACACACACCTATAGCCCTGACTGCACGACCATGAGCGAGCACAAGTGCACCAGCTAACACGATCTCCTCACCCACAGCTTCCACCACGACCTCCACGCCTCCTTACCGTACCACTCTCTCACGCCCCAGAACAGATCTGAGCTCTGGGATCCAGACGGCCTGCATCTGCGCGCCCCCGGCTACGCCGAGATCGGCTCGCTGGTCGCCGACGAGCTGATCCGGCTGATCCGGCTGCAGGAGGCCACAGAGACCGAGATCAGCTCCCTCGTGACCGACGCCCGGCAGCGCCGCGCCGTCGAGGACCTCATCCTCGAGGAGGAGCGTGGGGACCCGAAGCTGCTGAGCCAGGGATACATTTATGTCCGGCGGGCCGACCTGGACTGAGTGGCGGCGGCGGTGGCGATCTCGGGGATCAACCAGTACAGGACCATGCACACGCAAACATACACATATGTCTACTAGGGACTGTTTCCACTTTCTGATCACAGGCGGGCGGACTCGCTCGACACGACAACACGGCTAGCAGGCACGATACACCCGCCAGGCATGATGGTTCCTTTTCACATTTCTCGAGGTTCTTGGCGTTCTCGGGAGTTCGATTCATGTCTTCATTGTATCATTTGGGTTTCCTTTTCTTTAGATACACACATACCGTCAAGCATGGTTCTATCTTGGGTTAAATAGAGAACTTGAATTTCTTTCTCCTAGTTCATCCCATGCCGTTCCTGGCAAAACGCCTGCTAAATGTGAAATGCTTGATGCTACCGTTGTGTGTCTAGTCATGTGCCGTTTAATTCATCATACCACTAGGTTCGCAGCGACAAAGTCCTAGAAGTAGACTCGTGTTAGTTGGGGACGCCCCCAAGACTATCGACAGCAGGGGTGATAAGGAGAAATCAACTCACGGGATACTCCCTCTGCAGAGCGTTGGTGATGTTCTCTACCTCCTCGGCCAGGCTCTGCACGTTGGCGTCCCAGTGGCGCATCTCCTTGCCGATGGTGACCTCTGCGCGGCCGCTGCCCTTCTCGCCGCTGGCCTCGCGGTTCTCAAAGTAGATGACCTGCTCGATCTGGTCTATGCTGCCCACCAACCGGCCCTGCTCGATCATGCGGGCCGTCGTGTCCTCGGCCTTGTCCGCGTCCAGGCCCAGTAGCGTGCCCAGCGCCTCGAACCCGATGCTGCTGTACAGCCGCGACGCGCCGAGGAGGTTATGCTCGACAACGGCCTTGGCGAGGACCGTCGACCCGTCGCTCGTGGTGGCGAGCTGGTGCGGCGACAGGCCCTGTGCGAACTTGTCGACCTCGGCGGGCGCCAGGAGCCGGTCGAAGAACATCTTCTCGAGCATGCCGAACTCCTCGAGGTTCGGGCTGCGCTCGTCCTTGAACAGGCGGCCCAGGGTCCGGCTGCGCAGCGGGCCCGCGGGGGCCAGGATCGCGCACTTGATGGCCATGCTGAGCGTGTGCAGGCGCTCCTCGTCGCTGATGGCGGGGGACAGGCTGATGTCGTGGTACGCCTGGCTGCTGGAGAGGAACTCGCGCTTGGCGTCCTGAATGCGGGCCGTGCTGAGCTTGAAATGCAGGTTCAACGCCGGATCGGAGACGGTGTAGATGATATTGCGCAGCTTGTTGAGGTACGTCTCGGCGGCGGTCGTGTCGTCGATCTCGAGGTAGTTGCGCACGATGCGGACCCAGATCTTGACGCGGTCCTCGTTGGTGACCTTGCGCTGCGAGCGGTCGAGCGGGATTTCGGCGAGCAGCTTGGCGGCCTCGAGGTTGTCCTCATTGGCCTCGTGCGCGTCGGCCATGAGCTCGCGGATCGTGGCGCCCTGGTCGACGAAGGAGTGCGACTGTGATGAGGAGAGGTGGTCGAGCACGTGCTGCCCGGCCTCGATCGTGAGGTCGGCATTCTCGAAGCCCTGGAGGGATGTGATGTAGGCGGCGAGGACGGCGCGCTGGGCGACGATGCCAAAGTTGGGGCTCGTGAGGATAACGTCGGCGATGGATTTCAGATCGGCGGCCGCGGTCTGCGGTGTCGAGAGCGTCTTGAGGTTGGCGAGGAGCGACTCGAGAGCTGCTGTCTGGTCCGGGGCCAACTGCGCCTGGGCCAGCGCCTCCTGCACCTTTGGACTGGCCATGGCCAGGGTCGTGGGATGGTGGTTGCTGATTGCGACGTGGGTGTAATCCGTGGGCACAATCTTGGTGTCTGCGAAAGATCGGGACCAAGGCGAGAGAGCGTGTGATTGGTGTAGCTTCGAAGTGCTGTTGAGATGTGAATGGGAAGCTTCGACGGGAGGCTGCCTTGACGTGGGGTCCGCCACCATCATCAGTGGGGTAGCTCCTGAGTGGGGCCTGACACGGGCCTGAGTCTCCGGCCTCTGGATACAACTGAAGTGCTGAAATCGTTTGCTTGTACCGAGGTCGTATGTCAGAGATCGTGATTACTTGTCCTTATTACCTTGGAGCTTGATACCCGGGTCTCACGGTGCCCACTGGCGAGAAAGTACACCCTTCATATATATGTCTTTAGAGCTTCAATTTGACTCTATCCAATGCAAACTGTGTCCAATACATCAAATGGCAACTGCTCCCACAACGCCGACAATAATCTTCTATATATGCCCAAGGTTTACGATGCGCCGTTTTATTCTTCACTCTACCCCCTCCCTCTCTTTCACACCGTCTACGCAGTCCTGCCAGCTGATAGTCTTCAAGTACGCCGTCTCAGCCACCGCGGTCAGGCACATCCCGCACCCCAGCCCGATCCATAGGCCCCGGAGCTCGAGGCCCGGAGCGCCCAGTTCGAGCCAGATGGCGAACGGCACGGCAAAGAGGTAATTGACCGCAAACACGACGCACGCCGCGAACTGCTGCCGGCCGAGCCCTCGGAGCAGGCCGTTGGTGCAGTTGATGACCGAGTCGATGAGCTGGAACGCCGCGACCGAGAGCATGGCACTGCTGGTGATCTCGCGCACGAGCTCGTCGTCCGAGAAGAACTCAGCCAGCGGGCGCCGGAGCAGGAAGATCAGCGCGCCGTTGGCCAGCCCCAGCACGAAGAACACGACCGCGTACAGCACCGCCGCGCGGCGGGCCGCGTCCACCAGGCCCGCGCCGATGGCGTGCCCGACGCGCGTGCTGACGGCGACGCTCACGCTGAACGGGATGTGCCACGTGATGATGGATATCGTGCACAGGATGGACTGTGCCGCGAGGTGGTTCGTGCTGACGTACGAGGCGCTGATGTTGACAATCTCGAACGCAGCCCACTCGCCGAGGTTGACGAGCGAGCCCGCAATCGACAGCCGCGTCATAGGGCCCAGGTCTGTGAACGCCTCGCGCGAGAAGCCGCCCCAGCACCCATGTGACCACTTCCCCCAGGGTGACACGATGTACGCGAGCAGGAAGACGATGCGGAGGCAGTTGGTGAGCGCCTGGCCGAGGGCCGCGCCCTCCAGGCCCATGCCCACGTTGAACGCGAGGAACCAGCTCAGCCCCGCGTTGATGGGCGCGCAGATGAGCAGCACCACCAGCGCGGCGTTGAAGCTGCCCTGGGCCTGCAGGAAGCGCTTCAGGGCCTCGAAGGAGGCATAGCCGGGCAGGCCGATGAGACTGATCCGCAGGAAGGTGCCGGCGCGGATGGCGAGGTGCTCTTGTTTCACAAAGGGCGTCATGAGCCAGGGCGACAGCGCCCAGACGGTACCAATGGGCACGAGGGCGAGGGTCATGAGCACGAGCATGCGCTGCACGTGCAGGCCGACGCCCTTGTGGTTGCCCGATCCGTACGCCTGCGCGCAGAAGGTGTCGAGCGCGGTCGCCATGCCCTCGTAGGTGGCGAAGCCAAAGATGTTCATGGTTGTGAGGCCCAAGGCGGCCGAGGCCAGCTCATCGGCACCGAGGTGGCCGGCCACGAAGATGGTGACGACAAAGAAGGAGTACTGCAGGAGGTACGTGCCAATGAGAGGCACAGAGTAGCTGGTTAGCAGCCACAGCTCGGCGGACCAGCTGTCGTCGACCTCCTTGAGCTCGGCCTCGGAGACGGGCAGGTCAGGTGGAGACTGGCTGAGACCGGCATGGCTGGTGAGGAGAGGCGTCACCTCCGTGGCGGACGAGTTTCGTCGGCGACTCGGGTCCGCGGTGTCTGCCATGGTGTTGTGTTGGAACCGGAGAGCCTGGGAGCTCCGGCACCGGCCTTGTGGGTTGTGTGGTGGAACTTGTTGCCCAGATGATGGCCGGGATTGTGATCTTCTGCACGAATGCTCCGTGAAGGCAAAGTGTAAAAAGAACAACAAAGCGAGACAAACACTTGCTCTAGAGGAGGGAATGTCGAGATCGCGGGAAGAAAAGGTCGTGCCATATTGGGGGTTGGGTGAAATTTATGCGGGGAATGCCAAGAAAGAACGAGAGGGCCGCATCCGCTCGCCGGCCCCGCACGGAAAACCGGGGGCTCAGTGCTCCGGCGCCGCTTGATAGGCCCGGTTTGGCGGTGCACCAAAAGGCCAGGGCTTCTTGCTCGAGGCTCGGAACCGTCTCTTGCAAGTGTCACTTGACTACCATGAAGGGACAGAGCAGAGACGGGGGACCTAGTTGACTCGGGAGCCATGGCACCCGCACACGCAGACAGGGTTTCAACAGCGCTGGGTGTACATACCGAAAATGTATGTTTGCTAACGACGCGGGCCCCTGATGGCGGCCCTTGTCCCCGTCATGCAGCGCTATCAATGCGGTAGGTCGTCGACAACAGATGCAGCCGCTGCTATGGTCCGAGGCCCGACATTGGATCTCGGGCCGGTATGGTCCCGTAGAGGGAGACTGATGGTATGTGGCACGATCCAGATACCTTATTAGAGCATCGACAGCTCGAGAGCATTGTGCTCCGACCTGTAATTATTCTGAGGCGGGACGGGACAATGAAGCCCCACGACACCGGAGCCCGGCAGATTCCACGAGAACCACCCCACTAGCGCGGCAGGGGTCCCGAGAACCGGGGGGCCCAGAGCCATGGGTCCCTGATGGAATTTTTATCTTATCAAAGCACCTCCCACCGAGAACGTCATCGGTTGCAGCAGCAGAAGCACCGCCATCGTCATCACACAAACACACTCGGACACGCGCGACTGCACAACAACCACGACACACGATGCATACCACCCTGTTACCGCGCGGGCGCCAGGCTGCCACGCGCATCTGCCACGCCTGCAGGCACCAGCGCCCTGTCTCGACCGCTGCCGGTCCTCCGGTCCAGGCGCGATCGAGCCTGGTGGCGACAATACCACGGCAACAGCCCTCGCCAACGACAAGAGCAACCACAACAACAACTAGCCTCGCCCAACACGCACACAGATTCCTGTCCACATCATCACCCCGCGCACACCCGCCGCCAGCCGCATCGTCTTCCTCCGCCGCCGCTGCACAAGCCACCCAGCAGACAAACCCGACCTCCGAAAACTCGACACAATCACCACCACCACCACCACCACCAGAATCGCACTACTCCTTCTTCCCCCTCACCCTCCCCTCTGGCCCGCCCCCTGCAGGCCCTTTCGCAATCGACACCCGCGCCCTGCGGCGCGAGTTCCTCCAGCTCCAGGCCAAGGCCCACCCGGACCTGCACCCGCCGCACCTCAAGGCACGCGCCGAGGCCCTCTCGGCCCGCATAAACGAGGCCTACAAGACCCTCTGCTCCCCGCTCCTGCGCGCGCAGTACCTCCTCGACGCGCACTTCGCGGGCTCGGGCTCTGGCGGCACCCACCCGGCGTCCGACGAGGCCGCCAGCGTCGAGGACCCGGAGCTGCTGATGCAGGTCCTCGAGGCGCGCGAGATCATCGAGGACGCCGAGTCCGAGGCCGAGCTGCAAGGGATCAAGCGCGAGAACGACGAGCGCATCAGGGACAGCGAGGAGTGCCTCGGCGTCTACTTTGCGGGCGGCGACATGGAGAGCGCAAAGCACGAGTGCGTCAAGCTGCGCTACTGGGTCAACATTGCCGAAACGCTGCATCACTGGGAGAGGGGCAAGCCTGTCGTCCTGGAGCACTGAGGACGAGGGGCCAAAGTCGTTGGGAACAGGCACGAAACAGAGCTGAAACGGCCCAGAGACCTGCTGACAAGACATGGGCTCGGACGAGACGGAGAGGATGATTTAGACAGAGCTCAGCTCGACAATTGTTCTGGGACGCAGCTGTCCTGATTGTGCCCCTGCTGTACAACACCTGCTGGGCGATAGACTCGGATTCACGTGGCATTCTAGGGCACCAGTTCAAATAACAATTCTCGCCTGCGAACAGTCCCATCTTTTGTATATTATGTAGACCCAGCCACTCTATTAGGATAATTGTCCAAGTGACTAGTTCAATGACCAACAAGCAAGAAGAGTGCACGCTTATGCTTATGCTTATTCTGCAACGTGCCACGAAGCGCCTTGTCTCGCGCTGGGGTATTTCCAACCATATGAATCCAAAATCAAAACCAAACCTGATATCCTGTGCAAATGGTTGCCGTGTCGTAATATGCCCAAAAATCGGAATCGTGAAAGCGCATGCAAGAAAGCCAAGGGACCGCGACTACGGTCGGGCCACTCATATCCATATCTTAGGACATCTCAAGCTCCCGCCACCGTCCTCGCTCCGTGTGCCACCACCGCTCTCGCTCCTTCTTGTCGTTTGTGATGCCCTCGCTCCAAGAGAGCCACCGGCCGGTGCAGCCCTCTCGATCTTTGAGCTCCTCTCCGCCGTCCTTGAGGAGGTCTGTGATGTGTGTCAGACCGCCGTTCTCGTCTGTCGCCCCAGGATCCGGCCTGATATTGTACCGGATCCTGGACTCGACTTGACCAATGAATCCAGCAAGCCCAAACCTGTCGACAATTGTGCCGTCTTCGTCGATCACATTGACCTGGAATCGTGGTGTGCTCTTCGCGGCCTCGATCCGGGCCTGTGCCGCAAGTCGCGACTGTGCGAGGTGGCTTTCCACTGGCGCTGGGGGCTCGACCGGTGTCGGAGGATCATTGGTGAACTTCATGCCAGAAGACTGCTTTCCGAACCCGAAGGGAGATGATGGGGAGACAGGTGTCATTGGAGGGCTGGGTTCAGGAGCCCTGATCCTGTCCGGGATCCTCGCGATCAGGCCGCGATACTTGTCGCTTGCAATCTCGACTCTCTCCAAGGGAGCGCAGAGGGCTTGGAAAACACCGTCCGGGTCATTTGGTGTGCGCAGGGAGCGCAGCGCCGGGTAGCCCTGGAACGCAATGCTCTTCGCCAGGATTCGGTCTGCCTCGCTGGCACCAGAACCGCGGGTCGGCACGTCCCAGTGCAGCTTCTGAAGCGAGGAAGACGCCAGGTACGGATACAACCAAATGACCTCATCTTTAGGCAATTCTGGCGCATGTGACTGCACAAAAGTGAATGACTCAAGCGCCGTCAGATTGGAGAATAGTCGGCCGAGAGCAGGCACAGAATCGATGCCAAGGTGCCGTAACGTCAGCTTACGGATGCCATGGCTGCTTGGACGACGCGCGAACGCGGCGAGACCTGTGCTAGACACGCCCTGCAGATTGCACAGCGAGAGTGACTGGAGTGGTGGCAAGGAGAGCAATGTTGCGTCGTTGAACACCGTAGTCGGAAGATCAGCAAGATGAAGGCTTTGTAGTGCCGGCATATTCGCAAGAGTCATGCCGAACATTGAAATGCCATCAAGAACTGCGCCTGGGGAGCAATATATCGAAAGTGTTGTCAGGTGGGACCAGTTCATGTGGAGGTCGAAAAAAGCTGTGGTTCTCTCAATGTCGACGCCCATTTCGCTGTTCACAGGCGTGGCAGTACTGCTTGACTGTGATCTAGAGCGACCTTGTCTCTGCTCAGTCACAGCACTCTCCAGGAACCAGTTCATCTCTCTGAGGTTTTCCCGGGTCGACAGGGCGTGGAATAGTCTGCTGAAGGAGTGATCGTAAGGCTGATGGAAACCCAGCAGGCGCTCAAAATTGGGACAGGCCATGATGACTGAAGCAACCCTGTCCTGGTACTTGTCCGCTGGTAAGTCGTTGGGGACTGCCGGGACTTTCAAAGTGCGGACGAGGGCCGCAAGCTCGGGATTGGCCCTCAATGTGCGACGCAGTAGCACCAATCGCGAGCCAGCAGTAGTCTTGAAGCGCTTTTTGTGTGCCGCGGAGTCGGCGCCCACAATCTGGATATCCTCATATCTGAGCAATAACTGGTTAGCAACAAAGTGGCAACATGTCTAGGAGATGGACATCTTACAGGACATTGTGCGCGGCCTTGGACAGCCGGCGGCATGTCAGCGCCACGGAGAAAAGATCCCTCATCATACACGTCGCGCAGCTGTCGCTGCCGGGGCGGAGATGGCTCTTCTTGAGCTCCATCAGAATGAGTTGCAGCACCTCTGTGGGCAGCACTCTGAAGAGCTCGCCAGGCTCTCTCCGTTTCCGAGTTTGCTTGATAGGCATGGGGCGTTGCCAGGCGCCGTACTCTGGTCTCCGGGGCATATCGGACGAGTCGTAGCTGCTGAAGCTGGATTGGCTGGAGACAGGGCTGTGCATCATGCCGTAGCTGACATTGGACATGTTGCTCCTGATGCTGGAGCTGCTGCTCGGAGGCCGGGGCCACTGCTGCTCGGAGGGCTGGTGTTGGTCCATCTGAGAGAAGGAGTTCATCGGTGGTCGTGTCGGCCGGCGCATCTGGGCGTACGCGGGGCCGACGGCGTTCTGGTTGGAGTTCTGCATCGTGACGTATCGGTCGCCCATTGCCCGGTAAGGCCTGGCAGCGGTTGGTCTGGCTGGAGGTCTGGCTGGATAATGCCTCGTTCGAGACCTTTGCGACTGCTTGCGGGGCGGCAGTGGCATCAAGAAGTTGGGGTCATAGTTCTTGTAGGTCGCGACAGGCCGGTGGGAGCGGCTGGGCTGTCTGGATGGACAAGGCCTGGCAGAGGACAAGAGAAAAGGGTCAATGGAGGCTCAGCAGGCTAGGCTAGGTCAAATGAAGAGGTGCGAATCCCTGACGATCAGGGGACCGGCGCGTGGGAATCGGGTGACGGGAGATTGTTCTCCATCTGCAGGTACAGGGCGCCTCTCCAGCGGCTGAGACCCGTAAAACCTGGGGTCCAAGGTCTTGCAGTTGGCCAGCGTCCACGACCACTGCCTAGCGGCGGCGTAGCGCGACGGACGTCGAGATTTGTAGCCACGGTGGAAATGAGGGCACCCTCTCAGATCTACACCGCCGCCGTGTCGCGTCCGGAGACTTTTGGCAGGTCGGGGCTCCCCAGCTGTCACTGCAAACACAACTTTGTGTTGCCGTGATGGGAATTGATGCGACCCCCCTCGCTGTGGGTTCGAAATCCTTGAGGACCTTGACGCGCGATGCTTGGGACGGAGCATCTCTTGGTTCGGTCTTGGATGTGGGATAGAAAGCTCCGAGGATGAGTGGAGCAAGAACCGGGGGCCATTGTGTGTAGGTAGCTCGGTGCCTGTTGATCACGCCAGGGATAGCTGGCGCCGCGTGATCCGTGCTCCATTTTCAGAGTGAACTGCTTCTGAGGGACTGCAACGTAATAGAGATAAGAACTTACTGCATCCAGCCAGGAACTTTGGGCCGTTCAATGTGACTCTCATTTCTGCGAGCCGGCACTTCTGCCGGCAGCTCTGCCGCTGTCACCATGGCCGCTGGCTTGACTTCGCTCAGTCGGCGAGGCTGCCAACCCCAGGGCAAGACATCCTCGCTGCTCGTGGCCGTTGCCTGTGGGGCCGGGATGAACGGCGAACTCGTGTCCGAGGGTGGATCTGATTCTGCTGATTCAGAGTTCTCCGCAGACAGCTCTGTGGCGGTTGGTTCGCCCGCAGCAAGCTCATTGACTGACTCGCTGACGGCTTGCACGTCGACAATCGACGCTCGCTTCTTCTTGAGTGTGTTGCGTGGCTGAGGCCGTGGCTCGAAAAGATGTCCGTAGGCAATGAGGCTGTTCCGGCTGGCTCGTTGAACGCAAGTCATGGCGAACTCAACTCAAGCGTGCGCCAGGAACCTGTTGTTGCTTGCCACACACGGTTGCTCTGTTGGTCTGGAAGAACGGGCTTGTCCTTGTGAGTTGCTGAGCGACACCGGTACGGACGACCTCGGGGAACCAATGAATTCTGTTCGTGTGCTGTCGTGACGGACTGAGCGTATGCAGTCGTTATCGAGAAGGACTGCCAGGTATGAAGACTTTTGCAGACGAGTCTGGGTGCCGGCTGCTGGGCAGCTTATGAGAGAGCTCTGTTTGAAGAGTTGCAGGCCATCTGCGAGGCTTGGTGCTGACCTGCCTGCCGGTTCCTTGCAAGGCGTGAGCGGCCAGGAAGGTTCCTTCGACCAGGGCCCCGATTAACCTCACACACCAATCGGCTGGGAGGTGGGCTTCCAGGTTTAATCAAGGCACGCATGCCGTAGCTTGTTCCACACCCACATATGATCCATCTATGATGTCGATACCGGCCCCCTTCGTGCGTGAGAGCGCATAAACCCGCAATTCCGAACGTGGATTTGTCCGCAGAAGCAATCTGCGCGAGACGCGGGCACTCTCTCTTGGCTGCTCCGGGCCACGCGCAGACCGCTCGGGGTATCTCTTCAAGGGCCGACAGTATCAAAGCAACCCCGCGCTGGGTCTGATCGAGTCTCAGCAGCCGCGCTGGCAGGATGGCGCAGCCCGCTAACAGACGTACGTCTCGGATGAGCTAGCTCGGCAAGGGCTGACTTGCAGTTGGCGATGCAAGCCACGAAACCGTCAGGTCCGCAAGCACGCGCCCTGGTCGGCAACGTGTGGCCCCCAGCCAATGGTGACCCGCTGCTGCAGCCAAGATGATGCTCGACAAGGAGGTGCGGCAGAGGTTGGGTGGCAGTGTACTGCGGATGTAATTATGCACTGCATCTTGCAGTGCGGCTGGCTGGAGCCCTCAATCCGCTGCCTGCCTGCTTGTGATCCATCGAGAACGCTGAACCGTGGATATACGTGGACATGCTGTGGCGCGGAGGACCTGGCCCACGACCGTTCGGACCATGATGAAAGGCATGGTCGCTGTCATTGCGGAATCGATCTTGGAAACGGAAATCGTGATGAAGCAGCGTCTTCTGGAGGTTTCTGAAGAATTCCTTGTTCTCGAGGCCCACGCAACGGCGCGTGGAGGCTAAGTTTAGTCACTCTAGCGTCGTGGCTGTGGGTCTTGTCTGAACATTCGACGCGGCCTGGCAATTGCTTAGCTATGTTCATCGGAATTGTCGGTGTCGGTCGTGCCACGTTTCGTTGCATCTGGCAGGTGTATGTCGTAGTCCTGGCGTCAGATTCTGGCCAGCTGCGGCTGGACGCAGCACGGCGATCACGTTTGTGCTGTGAGGCGACGCAGAGATGCCAGGACTGCCCATGGACGTCGGGTGCGCTGTTGCTGTCTTGCCTTGTTGGTGACCTCGAGATGCATAAGGCTGTGGGGGGCTTGAAGAGATCTCAAAGGCTCAGGGCTGCTCGTGGCACGAAATCGACATTTCATAATTACCCTAAGATACTTAACATTCATCTGGACTTGGGAGTGCACAGTTGCTGGTGGTGAGGGGATGGTCGTGCCTTCCTGTCCTACGGAGTACTGACACTTCTGGACTCACAACCCCACCAGGTAAAGTGCCCCCAGCACATCTCCACCACGCCTGTCGTCTGGATCTTGAAAGTTGTCCGATCTTGCATCGTCAGAGCAGCCACCAGACACACCGCCGCGCCCCTCTGCAGTACAACCCCGGCACAATCTTCCACGGAACCTCCCTCTTAAACTGCGCCCACTGGCCCCTGTACCTCGCGCTGCAGTACTCGTCCAGCCCGGCGACCGCGCGCCGCGACAGGTCATACCCTTGGAAACACATCATCGCAAGCCCGCCCAGCCACCCGCTGCCCGCCATGCAGTAACCCCCTCGCCACAGGTTGTAGCCCAGATAGTTGATGTGCCTCGCCCGCCGCCAGAGCCCTGTGTTGCACACCCTCCCTCTGTGCTCGGGCCGGGCCTTGAAGGTCTTGCGCTGCCACTCGGCCACCGTCTCGATCGTGGCCCCCGCAACGAAGCACAGGACACCGACGACCATGCTCAGCGGGAGTCTGATGCCTCCCGGGACGAGCACAGCCGGCCAGGACCGCAGGCTTGTGGTCGCGAGCGCGAGGAACAGCAGCGCCTTGGCGCTGTTGACCGTGCTGTTGTAGAAGGAGACGGACACGGCGGCTCGCACGCCGAAGTGCTCCGCGCACAGGTACGTGAGCCAGAGCACCTGCCGGAACATGGAGCCCGCGCTAAGGGCGAGCAGGATCCCCGCCGCACCCGTCCCAAGACCACCGCTGAGCTCCGGCGTCGCTGCCGCCTCCGCGGTGATGGTTGGCACTCCGACCTTGCCGAGAAGCACCGCGCCCAGGCCGACCCCCGGGCTCAGGATGGCGTACTGCAAGGGTATGTCGAGGCCGCGCAGCAGGACGAACGTGCATGTGCCCACGGGCGAGGGCTTCTTGACGCCGCGCTCGATGAAGTCGAAGTGTGTTTTTGACGGTCCTGTGGGGACACCATCATCTGATATCGTGATCGTGATCGTGAATTCCGCTCGGCAGCTGATATGGATATGTAACTCGAGCGTGAGGATTTTCCACGCACAGGGTACGCCAACGCGCAGTGCGAGTTTGAATCACGATCGTCCCAAGGATCATAAGTCATTAATACCCTCAGATTATTAGAAGTAATTCAATGTCTCCTCGCTCCGGTAGAACCGCCAAGTCTATGATTCCCTAGACCGAGGCCAAGACGCAGTCAAAAGCAGCATGGATCTCGTACACTCGATCGCTCGATCGCCGCAAGCCATGGCCCAGACGTCCAAGGGGGGCCGACATATCCCCAGAACCCCGGCTGCCAACATCTCAATATAATATCCACGTCAGTAACCCCCCACAACCAACCACCCCTTCACGTTCAGCAGGCAACCACGCGCAGCACACGCTCCGGTCAAACACACGCAAGAGAAAGCAATAGGCTCAGGAGACAGTCCCGAGTACATCAGATAGACCCTGTATGGTTTTATCTGTGTCGACTCCTCTGATTCCCACCCCCAACTATATCAGAAACACACATACATCAAAGAACGCCGGGCAGAAAGAAGTGTTACGTAGAAATGGGAGTCTGACACGCAAACGTCACAGCGCCATCTGTCCGAGAGAGAGAGAGAAAACCAAAAGACTTCGAAACAAGCAGATTCCAGCCACCGCGCTCTCCGCCAGAGGCAAAAAGGGTGGGAAATGCAGCTGCCATTAGAGTAAAATATCTACAACAAAAAGCACGGATGTTGCTCCTGCTCCAGTGAAAGTCTCCCTCCCATCCCTCCATCATTGTCCCGCTCGAAACGTTGCCCTGCAATACATGCGCCATTGCGCCCGGTAAAAAGGCCTTCTTCCATCGCAGCCTCGGCGGAATACTTTGCACCATCGCCGTGATCTTGCATCTCTTCATTGTACAGCGGCGCCAACCCTGACCGCCCTCTCGACAGTCGTGCGCGCGTGGAGCAAAGACGACGTGCTGCAGGACGTATCTCGCGCGGCATGCCTAGAAAGGAGTGCGGGCCTCTACCTTCTGCTCCGCCGTCCTGGTGACTGTCCGGGTGACCGTCCAGGTGAGAGCCCTGGGTAGCGACGGCGGGTGTGTTGTACGCCGCCGCTGCTCTGGACATCCTCCTAGAATGACCGCAGGTCTTGCAGGTGCAGATTCTTGGTGAAACGGGGCAGTTTCTTGGTCTGCTCATATACACTGCCGCAGTTGGCACAGAGAGACTAGTTGCGAGGGTTAGTCGGACGTTCCATCAAGGGAATTGCAGAACGGAAGTGAGCGAGCGCGCGCGCGCTTATCTCAGAGCGGGAGCGCAGAACAATGAAGAGAACAGAACTTACCCGTTGGCCATAGGGTCCGTCGCGCACGGCCCACACACTCGTGCCCCAGATCCTGCAGTGTGTGCACCGCCAACTGAGTCTCTCCTGGTCCGTCAACGAGCCCGCAATGCCCCCGTAGCCCATGACATCTGGCGTCCCGCGACCTCCTGGCGTGCCGGACCGGTTGAGCGGGCTCAAACTGCGGAACCGCCGCTTCTTCTTTGACCGCTCGCCGCGGCCCATCCGCTCTTCCTCGAGCTCGACTGCTGGTGTTGGATTGAAGCCGCCTGGCGTGCCGCCCAGCATGCCCGTGTTGCTGCTGAATCTGGCTGTCTCTCGGCGCAGTCGGCGCAGCTGTCGTTCCCGGTCACCTTCCCTCTTCTCGATCTCCTCTTTTGATATGTACTCAATCTTGGGCTCCCACATGTCCGCAAGATGCTCTGGGTCGTATCGCCAGCCCGCATCTTCACCGTGGGCCGCATCATTTGGCAGCTCGTTTCCGAGACCGCCCCAGCCAGCCACCAGGCCGCCCGATTCGCAGGCCTCTTTCTTCAGCCGGAGCACCGCTTCGTAAATAGCGTGCGTGAGCGCAGGCACCCACTCGCCACCTAGTCCCAGATCTGCACATGTCACCTTGGCGAACGCCTCTGCTGTCCCTGGTGGATGTAATAATGACCACTCGAACTTGTCGGTGTAGAGCTGTGAGGACAGATTGACGTTCAGATTGACGATACATCGATAGGTGTCATCCGGGTTATAGTCATCGGAGCCAGCAGCTATTGGTGTGGCCGTGGCCGTAACTGCTGGTAGTTGTGATGAGAGACCCTTAGCGGGCGTAGCGAAGCCGCTAAGCGCAGGTGTGCCTGTGCCACGAGCAGACGCTGGGACAGGTGTCGCTGGTGTGGCTGGGGCATCTTGCGCGGTTGCGGGAGCCTGAGAATATGCGCCGTTTGCCGGAGTCTTGTCGGTATGGAAGAGAGGATGAAGAGCAACACCAGCGTACTCTTCCAACTGTGTCCTGATCTGCCTGCTGATCTCTGATATTATTACAGCCTGGCTAGGCAAGTCCAAGTCTTGCACCAGGGTGGCCGCGAACTGATCGGTTGTGATGAGTGTCTCGTGGAGATTCCACAGGAAGATGTCGCGGAGCTTATATGGCACCGTCATCTCGCCACTACGGTAGAGCGCCGGGTCGACGACCTGACTCTGAATTGGCACGACCCCCCTGGGCAGAGGATATGGCGCTGGCGGCATGAATGCTGGCACGTCGACGTCGATACGGATCGGGATCAGTGTCAGAGGCATGGCCGCCTGCGCCTGGTTGTTGAGGTCAGACCGGTTCCTGCTCTTGAGCATCCACTCTCTCCAGATTCCCTGCATTTGCACCGGCTGGATCGTGTCTTTGCCAACCTTGTCGCTAGGTTCTATCTTGGCGGTGCTGTCCTCGCGACGGACACTCCGCAACCCTGTCGGCCGCCTCCGATCGTCGTCATCGTCGTCGTCGTAGTCGTAGCCATCTTCCGCGTAGTTGATGAATGTGGTGCCACGCTTGGTCGTCCGAGAAAGGGTGCCGCTCGGCACGGCCGATTGAGAGACTGGCGTGAGGAGAGAATTGTTGTAGGTGCGCAGCCGTGGCGCGTACGAGGACAGGAATGCCTGCGGCGCCGCGTCTACTCGAGGCTTGTCCATTGTGAGAGTTGGCAAAGCACAAGTCTAGAGTCGCCCACAATTAAAATCTCATGGCCGGACCTCGTTTTTCTGGTGGTTGTCAGCGCGCCTGCGTGGCTGGAGACGGTGGGGATGCTCGTCGACTGTTGCGCAAGGCGAAGAGACAGGCGCGGGAGTTCCAAGGGCGCGGCGCAGGTTGTCGCGAATAGAACGCACGGCGTGGCGCGACGTCTGACAGTACTGCGCAGTGGGGCAGAGTGCTGGCTGCAGAGTGGTGATGCCGATTGCCGAGGTTGGGGGCAGTAGACCGTGTTGGCGGCGTGTGTGTGTGGCAGCGCAGCTGTGGCAGAGATGAAGCTCGCGATGGGTGGAATTCGTGGTTGGCGTTACGGCGCGTCTCGAAGCACTTGCGCAGGTGCAAAGGTGGGCTTTGGCAGGGCAGGTACCAAGGTACAAGGGCAGCCGCGAAATCTCAGCTGGGCCAATGGCAGGGCTTGCCGGGTGGGGACACTCCCGAGCGGCCCTCGCTTGCCAGCCTTGGGGTGACAGCCCCGGAGGACAAACACCACAATGCAGCATGAGGTGCCTTACCTTAAGGTATGTATCGACAGTTCATGTCCAGTTGCAAGCGATTGGTAATCATGTCGAGCACTCACAATACATGTCGGCAGCATTATTCTCTGCCGCGAGGGCCTGTGGCTGTTACCAAGACGTGCTTTGCGGGGAGCCTACATTGATACTCCGTAGCAGGAGAAAGGAACTACTCTCCGTGGAGTCACCATTGTTCTCAGGACACTGATGTTCCCATGTCCCCGAGGTTGGCAGCGTAAGCACCCTGCTCCGGCGAAGAGTCAGAGGATGCTGGTGGTGGTGGTGGTTGCCTGCCTGCCTGCCTGCCTGCCTGCCTGCCTGCCTCGCTCGGCCCTGACGGAACGGAGCCGCCCCTCTGGATGCCGGCGGGTGGTGGGTCGACTCCGAATGCGAGTCCGACTTCACTCGTGCATGGAGTTGATGGGGACCTCGACCTCCAGTCCTCACCTGGCCGTCTCGTCCACTCCACTGCGGGCAACAGTGCTTCAACGAAGCAGACTCTGGGCACTTGCGGGCATGGCGTGTCCTTGTCTTGGCATCATGAAGCGAGAGCGAGCTGTTAGTACATCTTAGTTATAAAAGACCAGAGCTGCCACCCGCGCTGCTGTCCAGACATCGCGACATTGCTACAGGACATCTCCCGTGCACCTTGTCCACCCTTCTCGTTCTCAAACTATATCCAGACCCAAGCACATCAACTCAGGAGTCCCCAGCCATGGCCGAAGTCCCCGTCGTCCAGATCCTCCACAAGCACAAGACCTTCTCGCAGGCCATTGTCGAGCTGCCCGGCGAGCTGCCCTTGCCAGCCCTCGCGCCCTCGTCCCTCCGCGTCCGCACCGAGATCTTCTCCCTCACCTCCAACAACTTCACCTACGCCAAGCTCGGCTCCCTCTTCGGCTGGTGGGGTTTCCACCTGCTGCCCAGGACGACCCCGGAGCCATACAACAACCCGCAGCTCTACGGCCGCACAAACTGCTGGGGCTACGCGCGCGTCCTCGAGTCCACATTCCCCCAGGTGCCCCGGGATAGCTATGTCTTCGGCTACCTCCCCATCGGCACGCTGCCGCTCGACCTGCAGGTCACGCCGGGCCGCACGGCCGGCTGGGTCGTCGAGAACAGCCCGCACCGGGTCAAGATGATGGCCCTGTACAACGACTACCAGGTCTATCCCGCGGGCGAGCCGGCATCGCGCGACATCGCCGCCCGCATCGCCCGCCGCGACGACACCCTCGCCCTCGACGCCCTGCTCGGCGTCATGCACGGGCTTGCCTACCTCATGAACAACTTCATCTTCCCCCAGGACCCGAGCCTGCTGTGCCACCCGAGTCCGGACCCCAGCGCCTCCCCGCCCTGGACATTCCCCGAGCACGCCGACATCAGCGGCGCCACGCTGCTCGTCTTCGCGCCTGGGTCCAAGACGGCCGTCGTGTGCACGCACCTGCTCAAGCACCAGCGTAAAGAAGGCACCCGGCCGCGGCAGATCGTCGGCGTGACGTCCGAGTCCTCCCGGCCCTTCGTCGTCACCACGGGTCTCTACGACGACGTCGCGCTCACGGGCGAGAACCCGCTCGACGTCGTCGGCCCGGGCCGCCTGGACCTCGCGGGCCAGACGGACAAGATCGTCGTCATCGACTTTGGCGGCAGGGGCAACGCGGCCGCGCTCTGGGTCGCCGCCCTCAAGAAGTCCGGAAAGTATCCCCAGGTCGTCTTCCTCGGCATCGGCGGCGCCATCGGCGAGCCAGGCGAGGACCCGGCCAAGCTGATGGAGGGCGCCAAGCAACTCGCCATGCTGGGCCAGGTGCGCGCCAACACGAGCGACATCCGGCCCCGTGCCATCGCGGCCCTGGGCGGCAGCGAGGAGCAGTACATTGCCGACTCGGCGGCGAGCTGGGACGCCGTCCGGGAGAAGGGGTTCAAGGGCTTCAGTGTGAAATGGGGCCAGGGCATGGAGGCCGTGCGTAACGGCTGGGACAGCCTAGCAAAGGGGGATGTCCTACCCGAGGTCGGGCTGGCTTACAAGCTATAGGTGAGTAAGGACGGGAGCTGGCAACTTGGAGCTGTCTGTGTATATGCCTGAAGTGCGGACCTTGAGAGTTGCCCCCAGTTAGAACTCACCAGCCTGCTCAACCCAGGTTTTGTGTTGTTTCGCTAGGTAGACGGATATCGCGAATCAGCCCACATGGTCATCATCAAATGGATTGGATGATTTCTCATGCTATCGAGTGATCCGAAGCCGTCAAGACCATTGCTAAGGGTAACGTGTGTTAATGTAAAAAGTGTGTATGTATCTACATATATAGATGTTTGCGACTCTTCGTCCAGGACCATTATGTTGTATAAGTGTGATGATACCTTGAGAAGCCAGCTTCAGCTAATTGCGCCTGGGCACCCCAACCACATGTATCGTTATGAATTATCATCATTACTTCTCTCCGATCTCGTCCACACTGGCGGCAACCAGGCTCCGCGTGAGGGTATCTTCTTATCGTAGGTGGCCAACCTAGGCAAAGGTCATCTGAATCTCCTTCTCCTTTCCAAAGTCTGGGTCGTCATCATCCGCCCACGGGTCTGCAACTTGCATACTCGGCGGCGCCGTCTTCGTTGTTTTATATTCTGGCCTCTTCTCCGGTGTGTCCGGTACTGTCGACCGGTCGGCCCACGGCTGGCTGCTTGTGTTGCTCGTCTTGTCTGGAACGCGGTAGTCTGTATCGAACGACATTTGTATCTCGTCAGGCTCTTGTCGGCCCCTCTCAGGCGATCCCCAGTTCGCTCCCCCAGTACTGTAACCGAGTGTAGCTGTGGCATCGGAGCTTTTCGTTTCCCTTAAGTTAGACGGTCTCGGACTTGTTGCATCAGCGTCAAGCTTCATCGGCGGAAGGGTGCTCTTGAGCTCCCTGATCGGGAGATCTCCGCCATCATAGTCCGCCGCCGGGTCGTGCTTCGCCAACGCCATTTCTTGCCGGGTGACCTCTGAATCGAATAGGACATCGAGGTGATTCCTGCCATCCTTGCCTGTGCTGCTCGTGCTGCCGGATCCATTCGCGTGACCTGAGCCTTTGCCATCTTCGTACACTTCCCAACTCTCTCTCGATGTTTTCTTGCGCCCAAAGATACCCCAGCCACTCTTCTTCTTGGTGGTTGCTGCAGATTTCTCCATCTCTTTGCGCGCTTCCTCAATCTCATTGATGATCTCGCGCTGGCGTTCACGGTGTCCATCCGGATCCGGGTCCTCAATCTCGTCAAACTCGTCGCTTTCGACGAGCCATTCACATTCTCGCAGGAGCCTTGGCATCGCTGTTCGGTACGCCATGTGACCTGCGACCCAATCCGTGCAGTCCAAGTTCTCGATGCCGGGTATCTCCTCGATGGCGGCAAGACCGGCTACACGGCGGATGCCACCGTTGGTGAGCCGGAAGAGGTATCCCAGGATCCAATCTGTTCGGTTGTAGCCGTTGATGAACTTGCCGCTGACAACAGATCGGACCTTGTAGTACTCTTCAACCTTCACAACAACAGGCGAGCCGAACATGTACACATTCTGCACAAGGCCGTAGGCACCCTTCTTCTCGAGTTCTAGAAGACAGGCGAAGATGACACGGGCGCCGAGAGAGTAGCCGACCAAGGTGACTGGACGTGTACCGAGATTCCGAGCAATCAAGGAATCAGCAAGAATTTGACCAGCGGCCCAAGCGCGGTCCTGTGACACCGCCCAAGGATTGTCAATCAGGTAAGTAATCTTGGCCATCAGAATCGGGATCTGTAGACCGCTCATGAGAGCAGCCAGACCGACGGCTCCGAGAACTTGCTGCAAAGTTGATGTGACAGCCTAGACATTTTGTGAGTAGGGCGAATATAAATGTGGCAGTGCTCATTGCGGACATACCTCTGTCGCCAGAATATTGATGGTGTCACCAATACTCTGCAGCATTTCCGGCTCCCACAAAATCGAGTATAGATCGCCCATGGCGGGATCAACCGTGCTGAACGGCAGACGAACGTCATCGTGTTTGTTTGTCATCCATCCCGAGACTGTGACAATCAGGTTCACTCTCTTGTTGTTGTGCAGCGGCCGATACTCGAACGTCTTGACCGAGCCAGCTCTGCGGCCCGCGGCTTTACCTCCCATGTAGCTTCCAGCGGCTCCTGCACTTGACGTGATGACGGCCGCACCACCGATACCAGCCAGGAAAGAACCTGTGCCAGAGACACCGATCGCTGTGAAGCCTGCGGCCAGGCCCGCGCCAATCATGGGTGCCATCAGCCCTGCCGACAATCCGATGACAAGCCCACCGCCCACCGTGGCGATTCCCATCATCGCGTATCGGCGCTTCAGGCCCATCTTCCTCCTCGTTTCAACGTGCTCCTCTTCGTTCCAGTTCTCTTTCTCGGCTTGTTGTTGCATTTCCAAGGCTTCAGTGACCCTCTTCTCAAACCGGCAGATGTCAATCCACGAAATCTCCAGTTCTCCGCCAACGCGTTCCAGTAGGTAACGGGATCGAGAGTCGTAGATTGAGTCGGCAATCAGTACCAGGAATAGATCGCAAATGATAGTCCATCGAAGATCGATGTCAATGTTTGCTGTATCCGGCAGTTGTGATGGGGTCTTGGTCTCTGGAGGGTCCTCGCCCGTATGGGCCTCGTACGGTGGCGGTGCCGGCGTCACGGGCTCATCGGCAGGGTCAGGCGCAGGCGTTGAAGTCCGCGCTGTGCTAGTCTCGGGTTCTGCCGATGTAGCCTTCTCAGACTTCGCCTCCGCATCTTCTGCCTCGCCGTCTTCCGCCTCTTCCGCTTCCTTCGCTTGTTTCGGGTTCTTGACACGCGCGTTCTGCATCAATACTGGCGTCAAGTCTTGAGGCTGCACACCGTGCTCGACCAGCTGCTCGATCATCACTTGCTCCGCGGGGCTGATGTCCATGTGTGTATAGAGCCTGATCATGATCGTTTGCGCCCACATCCGCATCGCATCTGCAGCAATCTTGATCTCCTTCTTGCTCTTCCTGAGCTTCTCAACTTTCTCGACCTCCTTCACCATGTCGAACATAGCAAGGCGGGTCAGGCCAACATAGGCTATCCTCTGTCCCTCGGTCAGCAAGTCCTTGGTGGCCTGCAGCTGCGAGACTGCATCTCGCTGCTCATCCTCGAGCTCAGTGAGACTCGTGCTCTTCGGGTTGGCGAACAAGTATCGAGTGTTGTCGTCCAAGCTCGTCTGCGATTCTGCATCGTCGTCGTCAATGACCTTGGTGTAGCCTTTGCCAGCTCCGCCTAGACCGCCATACTCATACGCCTCATCTTGGTCTGGATTGTGCTCCTTCGCGATGAGCTTGTCGTCGTCGTCATAGATGTCGTAAGGCGCATAGGCGGGCATCGTCTGCCAGCCACCATCGTCGTCCTTGTCCGCATCTTCTTTGGATGTCGTAGGGGCAGCAAGTTGCTGATGCGAAGCTTCAGATATGCTCGGTACTGTGCTTGCCGTACTCACATTCCGAGCGTGTCCTTTCTCGAACTGTGCCTTGTATGCTTCGGCCTGGTGACGATTGGCCTCCGCTTCCTCCACAGACGGACCAGATATGCCCTCGATCGTGTTCTTCCGTTTTGAGTTTACTGCTGCGATCTGAGGAAGGGCCGTAACGGTATCGCTGTCCTGAGCCCCGGCCGTGGCCTCCACAGTCGTTGACGACCCCGCAGGCGTTTGAGAAGCCTCGGGCTTTCGCTCCGGCAGTGGAACAGGTGTCTTCGGCCCATCTTCTACTTCTCGTACTTCAATCTTGCTTGACTGCTCAGGAGGCGGCCGAGGTGTTGCTAGTGGGGAAACAACGCCCGCAGCCGAAGTGTTGATTGTGGGAGGGTGGTCGGCATTATCGTGGTTGATTGACGGCGCTTCCCGCGTGGTGGAGGGTGTCTCGGGGATATTTCCTGGTGTCTGATCTGGTGTCTGTTTCGTTGGCTCTGTGGGTGTTTCTGGTGCCTTGTCTGGCTGTATCACCTTCGCTTGGGTGGTCTCTTGTCCCTTGCTGGGGACATCTTCAGGCGGAACATAGGTGCGAAGAGGCAGACCAAAGTCGTCTACCTCCGTAGCTTTCGGGGCCGGCATCGGGCTGGGCTGCTGCGTCATCGAGGCCGCATGGAGCCCGCAGTTCTTCGTTGCGACTGTCTCTAGGAGAACAGCAGATAAGACGAGTGCCTTGGTGGGTGCTGCTGAGTTTGGCCCCTTGGGCTCCGGAGTCGATGTGCGTCAGGGGCTCGGGCGAAGGTGACAGGGTTTCAGCGTCGGATGCAAGGCCGCGCGTAGTGCCCAGCCAAAACAAGCCTGTGAAATCGGAGTCGGGTATGCGCTGCGGGGAAAAAGATGGGAAGAGCACGGGATTGCCCTTACAGGTCGCAGCGCGAAGCCAGTCTGGTGATGTGCGCCAGAGTACGGTGGGGGAGGCGTTTGGAGTGGGTGACCGAACCACCGGGGAGGAACGATCAAGCACTGCCCCACCAGAAATTCGTGAGATAGGGGGCTTCTAACTTTGTCATCGAAGATGTCAGAAGATCGCTGTTCGCTTCCATGTTGTTACAAATTATGGATGGACGGAGATCAGACACGTCCTACTAGGCCACCTTTACAACCATGCACTGTTGTTATCGAAGCTCGACCAGAACCCAATACTGAGGACGAGGTATTGCTGCCCCCTTGCCTCATGGCAAGTCAAAGGCATGCTAGGCTAGTAATTGTACACCAGGCAGACATAACACATCAATATGGCAGAGCCTTGACAGGTCGTTGGGACAGACTCCTTCAAATACCAGCGGCAAGAATCTGGTTTAACGGAAATAGTGAACAAATCAATTTTGAGCTCCTAGAATGATGCCACGATGAGCCCACGAATAAACGCCTTTGACAATGCCATGACACGCTCCTCCGCCAGACCTTGTGCCTGCAGGCGTACGAGGTCAATCTCCATGCTTCCAAACGCCATGTGGCAGAATTTGAATCAGGCCGCAGCCTCGACCACGACTTTGCCCTCCGGCGCAGCAGAGCCTTCCGCAGCGCTGCTCGCGCCGGTCTTCTTGGTTTTCCGCTTGCGCTTCTTCTTCGCGGCCTCTCCGTCGCCGCCCTCGGCTTGCGGCTGCGGCGTCGCAGCAGCAGGCGGTCTCGGTTTCGTGGCGCTGCCTGGCGCCTTGCCGCTCCCGCTCTGCTCGGGCTTCTTCTTCTTGATGCTCAGCGGGTTCGGCTGCTTCTGCCCATACGCCTTCTTCCGCTTCTTCGCCTCGCCGCCGTCACCGCCGCCAGCCTTGCCACCCTTCTCACCCTCCTCCTCGCTGTCATCGCCTTCCTCGTCCTCCCGTTTCCGCTTGTCCCCAACGACCTTCTTGATCTCCGCCCTGAACTTGCTCCGCTCCTCCTTGCTCCGCGCTTTCGTCGACACCTCGGCCATGGGCTCCAGGGTCATGACGGACCGGCGAATGTACAGCAGCGGCACGCCCGCGACCCCGCGCAGCGACGCGCGCAGTTCGTCGTCGTTGACCGCGCACACGTACCGGTGCTTGTTGACGCCGCTGTCCTTCGGGTCGACCACGGACCGGATGCACTCGAACGCGGTCAGGGGCTCCGGGTACTGGTCCGGGTGGTGCCCGCACCGCCGCCGCTCGTAGTTGTTCTTGGCCTCCTCGATCGCGGCGTCGACCGCGGGACCCTCGGACTTGCGCGCGTACAGGTGTCGCATGGAGCATTGTGTTATCACTGGTGGTGTTGATGAATTGTTAGCCGCGACCCAGCCAGCCATCTCCCTTCAGACTTCCATACGAACAATGCCATTGCAGAAAAAATAAGATCAAGGTGAGATGTAGTGTGGACTTACTGGGCTTGACATCACCGCGTGCATGCAGGTTGTCTTCCAGCCGCTTGACGATCTCCATCTTGCAGCGCGTGCCCTCCAGCACAAAGTCGGCGTCCATGAGGACCTGGTACGGCTTCCGGAAGCCAAAGTTCATGGAGAACTTGTCCATGAGCTTCCGGTTGTCCTTGGACCGCTTCGCGCGCGGCATCTTGGCGGGTTTTCTCGGGGCTCAGGGCGTCGCCGTCGCGGTCGATTTGGTGCTCGCTATCCGAAAGTGGAGGTGTAGTAGAGTATTCGGTGTTCTGCTTGCGAGACACAGGCGTGCGTGTAGAGCGTCTAGCGAGCAAAGTGCGTTTTCAATCGTGAATGCAAGGTCTCGGTGCTGGCTGCGACGATACTCCGTACCCGCGTCCATAAATTTTTGGAGAGCTCGACACCGATAGCGTCTTATCGGCTGCAAGAAGGCCCACTTGTCGGCGGAGGGTGATGCTCGATGCTCTCCACTGCCACCCTGGGTGTCTCGCTTATTCAACCATCAACCACCAATCATGATCTGCAATCGTGTTCAATTGAAGATTATCATTGTAGTATTCATTATCCAACTGAAGAATCGAGGACTTGGGCACAGCAAAACTCTGCCTGTTCTTGCAGTCCGTTCTTATGGTTACGTCCTGGTCGTGCCCTGCCCGTAACCCTTGTCAGGGTATATTCTAATTGCGCCGAAACACCATGCCTCCCAAAATGCATAGCCCGCTGTGAGAAGAAATGATTCCAAGTTCTGGTCGAAAGCAATCGCTTTCAATACCACTAAAGAATGACGCCGGTGCTCATTTCGCGTTCCTGCGACAGAGGCCCGCGACGACACTGATGTCGTCGAGTTTGCCTGCGTGAAACGGACATGTCAGTACGAGCTCCCTTCCTTCAGCAGTAATCAAGATGTCAATGGCACTTACCACCTTCGCTCGCCAGTCCCTCCTCGATAGCATGCTCCATGAACGGACTCTCCGCGAAAGGGTCCAGGGCGATCTGCTTGGCAGCATTGACAAGCTCTTCGGCCACGAATGCCATGCCACCCGTCTCGCCGTCGTCGAACCTGGGCCCCACGTTGCCCGTCTGCCACCTCTCCACGCTCTGGCAGACGTTCTCGACAATCTCGTGCGACCACAGGTTGTCGATCACCCCGTCCGACATTGCCAGGACAATGTCGCCCTCCTGTGCTTCAACAGCGTCCACCACGGCGTTCTGCAGTGGCGTGTCGGGGCTGTTGGTGCCTAGCTGGCGCGGGCAGTCAAACCAGTGCCACTGCTCGGTGGACTTGTAAATCATCTCCCTCGACGCCGGCCGCACAACCATGACCTGCGAGTCGCCCAGATTCGTAACGAACACTAGCGGCTGTGTTTCTGAAGTTGGGTCTGCCGGGTCTCCTCTGTAGAAGAGCTGCGCCCCAGCCGCAGTCGTCGTTCCTTGACACTCGCTGGGCTCTGATGTGGCCTGGAGGGTGCGCTCGTACGCAGTCTGCAGGTATTGTACCGGGTCTGGGCGGTAGAGCTGGTCTGGCGGTCTCGGGCGGAGAATGTCCTCCTGCATCGCGGACACCCAGAAGTGCAATATTAATCTCGACCAAAGCCTGCGAATCACAACCGTTAGCCATTGGCGCAAAGTTGGCGGGAAACCCCATCGAGGGGCGATGATTGGGGATCGTTACCCTGCGTGCCCTCTCGGCCGCGCCGACCACGCTCCAACACCGTCATTTGCGCAGATGAAGTTGTCGCTCGCGTAGACTGCATCGTCGCCATTTGTCCAGCCGCGAATGAGCTCGCCGTCGACAAAGGCCTGTCGCCTGTCACGACTCCGGTTGTGCGTGCTGAGTGGGTCTGTGAATGACGTCGATGGCGGGGAGAGGAAGGGCGGCGGGAAGGGTCGCGGCTGGCGCTTTGCGTACAGAGAGAATCCCGTGTCGAAGCGAAATGGCAACTTAGGACATGCGAGCGGCAGAGGAGGCGTGGTGCCGCCGGTCGCGGCATCGTGGTCGTACCGGGCCTGGAGGTGGTTCCATCGTGTGGTGGAGGAGAGTGGGCTGGACAGGCGCTGGCGAGAGATGGACCTGGACGCCAGCTGTGCCTGTCGTGAGGCGTGCCGCATCCCCGCGTGGTGGTGAGTGGGCGGGCGTGGGTGAGGTAGGACGGCGTCGACGGCGCGGATTGTCGATGTCGGTGTCGATGATGGAGACCTGGCCACTTTTCCGCCGCTGTGGTTTTGCCCAGATCATGGCAATCGCAGGCTGTTATCTACGCTCCAAGGGATGGGATTAGACTCGGGCGTGTTGAGGGACAGACCCGGTGGGCGATTGCTGCTTTTGGCACAGGTGCACCGGCTCGCCGGAGCACGTGCAAACGGGGCGCTATGCGGCCCGAATGCGCAGCCCCAGGGCGCCCGTACGCCAATGGGCTCAGCTCAACAGCGGCAAGGGTGCCCGTCGGGCTCCAGGTCCCTGAGATCCATGGCCTGATTTGATGATCGGCCTCCAACTGGTGAGGGCGCGGTCCGGGGTGCCGTGTGTCGATGATGCGCCGTCTCGGCGGTCAGCAGCAGCACCAGAGCTCAACAACATCAGACCGATAGATAGCATGCTCGGCAAGTAGGCGGTGCAAAAGAGTCTATTTGATGGACTGCCCTGCAGCTGCACGGACCCTGGCTGATCTTCGAGAGCTCGACCAAGCAGGTCGACCAAAGACGGCAAGATCTGAGATGAATTGCCGGCACCCGTCATTGTGCGGGCGTGACTCCGTTCTCCGTCGCTGGTGTCTGAACCGGCGTCCTCTAGCATTTGCGCTACCGATGTTCGTGGTTTAATGTCCGCTTCAGATAGATCCGTTCTGCTTGAGTGGGAGCAAGAAAGGATCAGGACCAGGTGGTTTCGTTCTCGAACTTCCCCATTCATTGCTCGGGGGTTTCCGCCGTCCTGGCGAACTTCCCAGTACGCGCTTGTCAGCCGCGCCCTGAGGATCACCACCAAGGTCGGTCATTCTCCACCCAGTATGCAACCATGGGCAGGGTTGCGAGATCGGACGTGAGAGGGCATTGCCGCCTTTGCAACGGGCCCTGGAAACTGCATACCCCGGATTCGGAAGGTTCGCGGAACGTATTCACTAATACCTGCATAACGTGGGCTGAGGAGTACCGACTGCTACCTAGCATGCACACCACTGGTCTATTGGAGGGCCTTCGGGGTTGCAGCTGTTCTCGATCGACAACGAGACAGAAATCCAGGGTACAGACCATGAATCCAGTCATCAATACCACACTCTGTACTGCAGTATTGCGTTAGCATTCGCAGCACTGGTGCCCTGCACCAGGCAGCGGTGAGTTACTGGACCTCGACGGAGACTAGATCTGCCGCCCAGACCTACCTTTAAGGTCTTCACATCGGGCGGTGTGCTTTGGTGTTTCTGTTTGGACAGACCTGCAAGCCTGAAACAAGGAAGCACCATGCATGAGGTGCAATGCGAAGACGAATTTCATGCAGTCAGACCGCGTATGTCTCGATCGCTGGCAAGTCCCTCACTTGAAGACCTCCGGACAGACTTCCACAACTGTACGCAGTAGTGCGAGACAAGTGCGTGCTTGAACACACCACGCAGACAAGTGCCCTGCTATGTGCGGAGGCAAGACTAGCCGACAAGGAGACGCGTTCGGTCATTACTACGGACTACATTGGGGTAATACTTGGCAGCAAGATATCGAGGGGCCTGGGTTCTGTGGTGAACTCTATCTCGGTCCAGTAATCTGCCGAGATCAAAAACCGCTACGGAGCACCTATTCCTAGTATGCCGTCAGAATTAGCTGCACTCTGTCGCAACTCAAAAGTGAGTGTAGCCATGAGCCGCGCAGCGATGCAGAAGCGGTGTGCGTTGAGTCGTCCCATCCGTCGATGACTTGGGCCAAGCCCGTGGTCTAGCTCATCACTGGACTAGTGCATGATCTGTATCTGAAGATCGCAAAGTGTCAAGAAGTCATGGCAAAGCCCAATTACCGTCAGTGTCGGAGTGGACTTCTTGACCTGGCGAGTGGGTGGTTGGGCGGGCATGAGAGTGACAGCGAAGGCCGGCGTAGTGGACCACCCCCCACACTTTACGGTGCATGTTGAAACGTCATGCCACAATCATGCATGGCGGCCGATCTGGATCTGGAACTGCAAAGGGCGAAAGCTGGAGTGACAGGCGGCTGACTGTTTCTTCCAGGCCAATGATCTTGGCGTCTTTCATGAACCACTGAATCCGCATGAAACACGCAACTGTTTATCCTCTCTTCCGTGGACAGCGTGTGCCCGCCCGATAGGTCGGCCTGCGAGGTGCCGTGTGACCCGGCGGGCTGGATTGAACATTGGCAGGCCAGCAGTATCCCAGGTGGTTTTCCTTGCCAAGTCGTTGCTCTGGGGCCTCCCACCTTGGATGCCGAGCCATGACGCAAGCGGCCCATCTGCGTGCTTGGCATTGTCGAAGACGGAGACCTCGGACTGCCTTGGCCACGATGCGATTGCCATCCCAGAGTCGAGAACACACCGTGCCTCAAGGCAGGAGTCGTCGCAGGTCCCGAGCTGGCAAACCTCCAAAGACGCCCGGACTGGGCAGTTGTGTACCCATAGCCGCGTGGCTTGCTTGGTCAGAGATCACGGAGAACGGCCACCCATGTTCTTGACGCGGCGGCGGGCTTATTCAGGCCCGGGGCGGCCCCGTATTCATGAAAAACGAGAGGTCGGGCGCGGCGGCCAGCCCCCTGCGACGCAAGCTATTGTCCACAGTAGGTTCGATTGCGTTGTCTCTTGACGTCTGGGCGTGAAGCTGGCGCCATCAACCCATTTGCGCCGAGGATACGGGTCCATGACGCGCCCACCCCATGCTGGTCCCTGAGCGCCGTGCGCTCGTATCGTGTCAACTCGTTGTCCTATGTCGGTGCCTGGCTCCGGGCCTGGGGATCTCCATGCCGCAAAGCGACACCACTTCACTCGACTGGGCCGGCCCTTCCGCTGCACCCGCCTTCCTGCCCACTGCCAGGCCCGAGTCCCGCTCTCGATAAGCTGCTGCGGATGAGGTTGCGGTGAATTGCTCCCACGTGCTTCTGCAACCCTTTCTCCTTTCTCCTTCTCGACCTCGATGCTCGCCGGCGCTTCCGCCTTTTCCATCTCCATCGCAGAGACTATTCTGCCGACCGGCGACCACCCAGCGGCCATCGCGACCGTCGAGACAATCGATCCAGGTTCACCCTCGGCGCCCCCTCACGAACGCCGCAGCACACTAGGACGCTGGTCCCATTCCTGCCTGCGCAGCGTGGATTGCCCGCACGCGCCGTGTCTGACCGAGCTACCACCAGAGATCAACCATACCACTCGTCCCCATAGGTGCTTGGAAGCCATTTAACACCGAGTCGGCGAGCCTCTCAACGAAATTCGGGCCGGACCATTCGGTTGAGAGAGAGCCAGGGCCTGCAACGAGCGCAAAGCTGCAGGCGAAACCTGCAGTGCTGTACAGCCACCATGGTCCGCAAGAGAGGTCAGTAGCAGGTCTTTTCCTTGGTCTTACATTGTCCTTCACAAAGAGCCGCAAAGGCGGCCGATCGGCCGAGCTGCCTCAGTCCAAGCGGACGGGCTGCCGCTCTCAATCCCACCCCTGCGGCGCTACCCCCTGGCATCAAGCTGGCTGCTCGTCTTCATTTCCACGGGCACGCGATCGTCGCGCCCAAGCTGGCCAGACACGTTGGCTGGACACGCCAGATGATCTGACAGCCTGTCTCCCGCATCCGCGCTGTCCATTCGAGGCTTGTCTGGACCCTGTCGAGCATGGGAGCGGAAAAGATTGCATCACCACGCATCCCACCACCACCACCGCCGCCCCATACGCTGGCGCAGCCATATTACGTACCCTTCTGTCCCTGCGGCGCACCTTCTTTTGCTACCTCAAAACGCATCCCATTGTCGGGCATTGTCACACGGACACCGACACCGACTCTAGTCGACCTCGCATCATTTATCCCGTCTTGTTCAGCTCCAGCTCCGCCGTTGCACCTCCTTCCGCGCCTTCCAGCCCTTCCGGCCCTGTCCACGTCCTACCGCTTGGCGCTGCTGGGAGCCAGGGAGCTCTGGATCCATTTTCCTGTGCCTGAAAGCGACAGCTTGGCGGATTGGCAACTTGGCGCAGCGATGCTAATGACGCCTGTCTAACCCAAAGTGCTCTCGTTCATGTCCCACTTCTCGAGCGACAACAATCGGAACAGCTACAGCAGCACCACAACAACCCCCGCGGCTTCATCACCAGCCAGCGCCGTCCCTTCATCCAAAACCTCATTCCCTCCATACCCGGCGCCCACAAAATCAAGCAGGCACAGCTACGGCGGTCTCCAGTCTACGCAACCTCAGCCCGCATCGGCCACCTCGTCACCCCCGATACCCTCGCCTCAGGCATGGGACAGCCGTGAGCAGTCCCCCACCGCTGCCGACCCGTTTCCCACCAACGCCGTCAACACGAGGACCACTCGAGGTCGCAGCAATTCACGCCCGCTCTCCATGGTCGCGGGCTACCAAGCGCCCATCATGGACATCAACGAAGACACCATACCCGAGCTCCAGCCAATCTTCGGCTTTTTGAACAGCCACGGCAACAAGCTCTACCAGGAGGGATACTTTCTCAAGCTCGATGACCAGAACACTCGTACGTCTCCCCAGGGATGTCTCAGCCCCCGGGTTGCACGGAAGTCTGACTAAGTTAATCACAGAGGGCAAACCCAATCCGGACCGAACCTGGACTGAATGCTTTGCGCAGCTCGTAGGCACAGTCCTGTCATTATGGGATGCTGCTGAGCTTGATGCGGCTGGGGAGGACGGCGAGGTCCTTCCGAAGTTCATCAATCTGACAGATGCATCCATCAAGATGGTACGATGCCTCTCTCGCCATGATGCCCACCTTCACCCTCACCTACCGTAGAGTTGCTAACCCAGCCGCGCAGATCGAGTCGCTCCCAACGAGCTCCGCCGGTGAACAACCCCTGCAGAACATCCTGAGCATTTCGACAGCTGGCAAAAACCGCTACCTCCTACACTTCAACTCGAAGCACTCCTTGATACAATGGACGGCCGGCATTCGGTTGTCTATGTTCGAGCACGCCACCCTTCAGGAAGCTTACACCGGTGCCCTGCTTGCTGGCAAGGGCAAACAGCTGAACAGCATCGGCGTCATCATGGAAAGAGCGCAGCTCCCTGTTGAACACTGGGTACGTGTCCGGTTTGGTGCCGGTATGCCGTGGCGCCGTTGCTGGTGTGTCATCACGCCCCCCAACGAGAAGGAATATCAGAAGATGCAGAAGGAGGTAAAAAAGAAAGGGCCCTACGATCGTACACGAGCGCCAGTCCTCAAAGGCGACATCAAATTTTACGATCAGCGCAAGGATGGAAAAAAGCAAAAGAAGCTCCAGCCAATCGCCACCATCACGGATTCGTACTCGTCCTATGCGCTCTACCCACAGGCCAAATCTCTCATCGATGCCTCGACACTAATCAAACTCGAAGGCAGCATCACCATCCACGCCGATCCTCCGTCCGCGAGTGAGGGGTTCGTCTTCGTGATGCCTGAGGTGAATCCGGCTATCTCTGGATTTGAGATGATGATGCGGTTTCTCTTCCCAACGTGGGACACTTTTGGTCTCTATGGACGCCCCGGCAGGTTGGTCACAAGTGTTTTGGACCAAAGGTCTCTCATGTTCGCTATGCCTAAGAGCAAGCGATATGGCTACCTTGAGCTCCTGGATGTTTCGAGCTTAATCCTCACGGACGGCAGCTCCGGCTGGGACGAGAAAGATTGGCGCAGGAAGCTCAAGGAACTCACCAGCACGCGGATGAGCACTATTGGCGAAGATCGAGACGTGGAGAGTGGACCGAGCAGCCGATCAAACAGTCGGACAGATTCACGTCTTAGTGGCGGCACGCCACAGTCGGGGCAAAGGCAGCGGGTAGGCTTCGCGGAAATCCCAGAACCGCCTTCCGTTCGAGCATCCCGCTCCATGTCTCTGACCAACCAGCGGCCTGATTTGTCCATGTCGACCGGTGAGCGGGCACCACCTGCCATGACCGGGTCGCAGTCACGACATTCTCGGAATGCCTCTGACCCTTCGCTCATGGGCCCTCTCCCACATCATCCTCCCCCACACCAGCCGAGCCCATTGTCAGCTCGCGGGCCGAATGGTCCATACGGCTTCTCTCAGGACCTTGCATCCACGCCCGAGCGCATGAGCTCCGAGGATGAACATGGTTACAGGCCCTCTCCTGTCCCAGCGGCTCACAACCTGAGCACGCCAGAGCCTGTGGTTCGGCCCCCTAGGTTCTCTCATCTTCCTGGCGAGAAGCCACAGACCCGGCCCTACCACTCCCCAGAGCTTCGGCGTGCGAACAGCCGCCTGTCAAGCACAACACTTGCTCAGCTTGCCCAAAACGGCGGCGTTTCCATTGAAGGAGGATCACCTGCTGGATATCCCGGAAATGAACAAGGACCTGTCCCGCCACAACACCGCGACCAAGCTGGTCCCTCACCGGTACTGCCTCACATCAACCATCCTGGGATGCCTGCTAATACCGGTCCTGAAGCTTTAACACAAAATCATGCTCCATCTCCTGGCCTTACCCCGCACGGCGCCGGCTATCAACAAAACCGCTCCCAGTCACCCATGAACCCGAACCGAGGACCTCCAGGTCCAAATGCCGACTATAGACGCCCCAGCCCTGGACCAGGCCCCGACTATCGAAGCCGCTCAGACTCTCGGCCCAGCACGGCCGGCAGCCAGACACGACCAACGACTCCCGGAGGCCGCGGGGGATCGGGCCGTGGCGGTGGCCCTCCCCCCGGGCGTGGAGGAGGCCCATATCCCGGTCGAGGCGGAGGTCCCCCTCCCGGCCGTGGTGGAGGACCGCCTCCGGGCTATAGAGGCCGGGGAGGTCCCCCGCCAGGCCGCGGACGGGGGATGCCGCCTCACATGGCACCGCAAGGACCGAACATGTACCGTCAGCCTGGGCCGCCAGAATCGGAGGAACCGGTCCACATGAACTCTCTGATCGCGAGAAAACCGGTCCTCGCCGGGACAATCCCTGCCCGGGGGGACAGTCTTGGTCATCGCTCACCTCGAGAGGACCTCGCACCTCCTGCGCAGTCTAGCGCAAGCAGTTTCACATCTGCCAGTATTGACTCTAGCATCATGAACAAGATCCAAGGGCCACCTCCAGGTGATCGATCAAGGATGCCGCGACACGACACCATGAGAAGTGAGAATAGCAGTCACTACGACGATGCCGCCTCGACCGCGAGTCCTGATTACGCCAGCACGCGACCCTCTATCGACTCGCAAGGCTCTGTCGAGCGCCCACGAGCCGGGGTCCTCAAGACGACGGGTAACGCTGATGCGACAAGCGCGCCCCAACGCCGCGACTTTGACATGCCTGATATCGACTTTGGGCCGACCATGAATTATGCTGCGGCTCAGAGGAGCAAGACCCCTACCGGATTGCCACCAAGCCAGCCCAATGCACCGCACGCCGTCCAACAAGCGACCTCGTCGGCTGGGCTACAGACCTTTGCGCCGGCACTCGGTCCGCAGCGCAGGTCACCAGCCCCACAGGGTGCTCACGACCGTCAGACGTCAAACGAGACCACACGTAGAAGCATGATCTGGCAACCCCCCTCCGCGTCGCCTCAACAGGGAGGGTCCGGAGGAGCTGGCATGTCGGCAGAGCAGTTTGTACAGCATCGCGCTGCCGCGCCAACGCCTCTGTATGCACACCACAAGCAGTCCTCAAGTGCGACCTTGAGTGGCTACCGTGCCGGAACACCAACGCCGCCCCTCAATAGACCCGGCTCGCAGGACTACATCGGCATGGCTCACTCCAGGAACAACTCACAAGAGCTGTTGCAACGTCCCAGCTCTCGCTCCGCGGGTGACGTGCTGCAGCGCCCTTCTTCTCGGGAGCTGCTTCACCGGCCTGGTTCGCGAGGCCCTAGCGAGCTGCTTCAGCGGCCTAGTAGTCGCGGCGCCGGGGCGGTCCTTGGAGGCCAGGGCGAATCCCACCTGTCTGCACGAGAACAGGAGCAGGTTGCCCGGGCCACCGGATCACCACTGATCCAGATGCCTGGCAACAGGAATGGACAACCTCAAGGTGGCGGCCTGGTCGGAGCGATCCAGACACGAGAACGCGAGAAGGAGCAGGCTAAGCAGGGATGGGCAAACCAGTCAACCCAACATGCCATTCAGCAGAGGCAGTTGGCGCAGCAGCAGGCAGCCTACCAACAGCACCAGCAGATCCCTGGAAGTCCCGGCACTCCCCGTGGGCCACCTCCGCTCAACGGCTACTCGAACATGGGACGAGGCATGGGCTATGGAGTTCCGCAGTCGCCTGGCATGCAGCAAGCCTTCACCATGCAGCAACAGCAGCAGCAGGGCTACTTCCCGTCATCTGCAGCTGGCTATGAGCAGGCAGATAGCTGGGGTGGCGGCGGACGCGGAGGTATGATGTCGCCGCAGCTCCAGCAGGCGCCGCAGGGCTACGGCAACATGCAGCAGCCGGTCATGCACCAGGTCCCTCACCAGCAGGCACACTTTGTACAGGGTCCTCCTCTTCAGCAGCAGCAGCAGCAGCAACAGGGCCAGTACCCAGCACAGGGGCAACAGGGCAGCCACGGGTACCACGGGCAGGCGTTCTAGAAGATGGAGAAGAAGAAAACAAAGCCGGCGCGGTACCGGTAGAGTGATTCAGCGTCCCACGCACCCATTCATGTATCTTATTTTTTCTTTGTTTTGCTCTGCTCTTTTCTCGGTAGTCATGGGTCTCGTATTGCATAGCATCAAATCTGCACTGCAGAGGAACTGGATTTCCTTCTTGCTTTTTTTGTTTGTTCTGGACCTCATAGGTACGTCTCTTGCAGCAGCATCGTTATAACGGCCACCAGTAAAGAAGACCATTAGCTGCAGATAAAAAAGGGATTAGGGTTTAGCTTCAGGATAAAATGTATTCTCTCGCGAATAGGGTCTTTCCCCTCTTTTGAAGCACATTATCATGGGCAGAGAAGATGCAGCCAAGAGAGATGAGAAGAATATACTATCAGTATAGTTCTCACCTGCACACAAGGATTCATGAGTCGTCCGCCGCAGCAGAAATTCTCTCTTGACAGGGGCCACCACAGGCGCCCCATTAGGCAGGATTTCCGCCATGCCGACATTCAGATGTGGAAGGGCGAATGGCCAGGTGGAAACATGAATTTTGATTCTCGTCAGAAACAGGAACGCATATGGACAGCTAAAAACAACATGACACGAGAATGCTAGGCGTGTCTCAGATTCCTCGGGGGAAAAGAACCGGCGTGGGCACGGTGTCTTACCCCAACCTCAAAGCGATGGTGTATATATGTGCCGCGGGAGGCTCCCTCCCGATGACAAGACGGTACGCACGAGCGAAACCACTTCCTCCAACCGCGGCGAATCCAAACGAATGTGATCACAACTCCAACCTTAGCGACCAGGACGGTTTGTACCCGCAGCTTCGATGGCCTGGTCCAGCGCACGCTCTTCCTCCTCGAGCCTCTGGATCTCGTCGGCAGTCATGCCTTCCTCGACCAGATGGGCGTACTGTGTTGTTGCAGGCTGCGATGGCGTTGGTGAGTCGGTGCCGCGCGGCAGACTGGGCTGGACGACCGGCGTGGCATGGACTGGCATGGGTTGAGCAACGGCAGGGCTTGCGTGGGACGCCGGGCCGTGGTCGCTGTACGGCGCATACGACGAGTCCATGGCGGCGCTGCTGCGGTCGTGCAGGCGGCCGCCGTCATCGCCGTAGGCACGGTGGGGTGACGACGTCGAGACGCCAGGCGCCTCCTTGTCGACCATCATGGCATGTGTGCCAGCGTCGTGTCCGTACTCAGCACTCCGGACCTGGCCATGCTGCTTACGGCGGCGGAAGCAGAAGAACCAGACGAGAACGCCGACAATGGCTAGTGCCGCTGCGCCGCCAATAGCAATGCCTGCAATGGCTCCAGTGGGGAGGCTGCTGCCAGCTGTGCCAGCAGAGGCCGGTTCGCTGGAGCCGCTGCCGCCGGGAGTACTGGGGTTCGACGCCGTCGGGCTGTTTTGAGAGGTCGTTACCTCTGCTGCTGTGTCGACGCTTGGTCCCCGCTCCAGGAGCGTAGTGTTGGCCTCCCCCATGGTCAGATTGCTGGTCGCGATGATGAAGGGCGACGTCGTCGTGAAGCCCTTCTCATTTGCTGTCTGCCAACTGACATTGGCGTAAATAGGCACGTTGAAGTTGTCAGACCAGCCGGGCATCGAGCTTCTGATGTCAAACTCTACGGCGATCCCCGATACTGCATTGTGACACAGTTAGCATGTCTTCCATGGGCGCTATGGCTAGGACCTGGAGTATACCTAGAAGCTGCATTGCCTCTCCGCGGTCCCGCTGGCCGAGCTGTTGCTTGTTATTAGTGGCCCCAGTCTCGTGCTTCCCTGTGGCGAACATCGACGGCTGTCTGAACGGATTCCATAATTCTACCCTGTCGACGGTGACGGCGATTTTCTGTGACAAGCCAAAGTTGAGGCGCTGGCCCTTTGTGTTTGGGACGAGCACGCGCGGGAATGGTCCTGGGTTGTTGAGGCCTTCGAAGGTAAAGCTGAATCGGCCGACTTGTTCTTCGCCACGGGCGGGCGTTGGCACCGTAGGTAGCAGGCTACCGACGCCTGTCGGAAATGTGCCCACCCCGGGAAAGGAAAGACCGTCAGCGCCCACCGAGGGTGTCGTCGTGGAAGGGACGCCTTCTTTAGCCGTTTGTGCCAGCCCGCGGTTGGCGGCACAGGCCACGAGGCCGACTGCCAATGCTGATAATCGCATGCCGATATAAGAAGTGTGGTTGTGTCGCTGGTTGGATGCTAGTCCTCGTCCTCAGTCCATATGAGTATCAACCCGAGGTTTCCTGCTGGGGCTGGCGGAATTGTGACGAGCCTCGAGGCTGGCCGGCCTGCTTGCACCAATCCGAGGATATGCGGCCGCCGGTCTCGATTGTGTTGCGGTCTGGCGATGTAGGAGATGTGGTGGTGACGACGGAGCAGGAGAAAGGCAACGCAAAGGACCGGGAGTGGGATGAGAAGGAAAGACGGACGGCAGGCGAGCTGGGCGTCAGCAGCAGCAGCAGGAGCAGCAAGCAGAGAGGCTCAGGCTGGCAGAGAGAGGCAGAGAGAGAGAAGGAGCGGCAGCGGCCACGAACAGGGGTACGAGGGGCTGCATCTGCATCTGCACCTGTACGGGGCAGGGATGCTCAGCGTCTGCCGTTTCGGGCCCAGGGCTTACTCGAGCCTTGCCGGCGAGTAGGCTACGTGCAAGAGTGCCCTCCCGAGATCTTCCAGATCTCGACTCTCGATGCCTCCCGAGGGCCGGTCCAGATGCCGCACAGCGGGTGCCAGCGCGGGCACGCGGGCATTCCTCTGCCATGCTGTCTCTGTGTTGTCTATCCTGGGGCTACTTAGTCCGGGCCGGAGCAGAGCCCAGAGTTCAGCCCCAAGTTCAGCCGTGGGAGCTAGCAGAGGCCAGCCTTTCGAGCAGACAGCCCAACGGGGTCCCCTGTTTTTCCTGGGCTGACAGTGGTGCTGGGTACGTGCAAGTCACATAGTCCTCCTTCATCTTCATCTTTGTCTTCCGCGTCATGCGTCCCCGTCTTGCTGTCAACAGTCCCCAGTCTATCTACCTTGGAGGTGCCCTTCCAGCTGCCAAACAGCCTGACCGCACCCTCGAAGCGCCCCGAGCAACACCCGCCGGCACTGACTGCGTGCACTTGGACACAGTACTGCGTGCCACTGCGCCGCCCGTCCTGGCGTCAGCACCCTCGGCTGATTGGCTGCGCGGTCCCCGGCCTGCGCCCCTCTGGCAGGGCTGGCTGCTGACAGGCTCGACAGGCTCGACAGGCTCGACAGGATGCCGGGGCTCGGGGCCTCCACTCACACCTTGCGCCCCGAATGTCAATCTTTCCTCGACGGGCGGGCTCGCTCTTTTTGGGACTCCCGGTCTTCGAAACTGTTCGTAGAGAAGAAAGGCCGCGGGCGTTCGGTACTCGTGGTTCGTGTGGCGCAGCAACAGCAGCAGCTGCTCCTCGAGGAGCCTGCTGGTCGCACATGTGCCGACCGTCCGCCTGTCATCATAAACGCCGCATGCCAGCCAGGAATAGAAGCACTTTACGTACAGCAAGCCCCGGGGAGTGCGCGCGCGCGAAGGAGCCATGGACTGGCAACGGCGGGCCACTCGACTTCCACGATGGCCTTGCCCAGCGTCATACCAGGATTCCTTTGGGGGCTCTCCAAACAAAGCGTGCCTCTTCGCGACGTAGATGGATGGTCGTGCTGGCAGAGCTGCCGCTCACCATCGCAGGGTCCCTGTGCCAGCCAACATAAAAAGTTCAAGAGAGAAGAAACCCTGGAAAGACGTTTCCCCACAAGTCCTTGCCCACGGGTGGGGACTCTGGCGCAGGTCGCATTCCTGTTGCAATTTATAGCATCAGCACTACGCAGCACGCTTGCTAGCACGGCCCCACAGCGGGACAGACTTTCTTTCGCCTTTGGGATAAAGATGAGCGGGTCCTCTGTTCTTCTCTTTCTTCTGTTGCTTCACCTAGAGAAGCCCTGGTGCAGACAGCATGTATGGTACTGACCATATAAATTAAAGGCAGAACCGGGAGCCATCACGGAATCATGTACCACAAGATTGGCCTTGACAGGCTCAGGTCGTGTGTAACACTTCGTCGAGGTGCCCGAATGCTTTATAAGTCCGTGCTGCATGCTTCTTCTGCATTCATTAACGGGGCTCAGCGGGCTTGCCATACTCAGCCACCGAATACACATCTGACGAAAAGGGCATCGGTTAAGTAAGTCAGGTAAAAGCATACAAGGCCACGAATACCCTCGCGGGTGTGACTCCGCGTGTCTGCCGCAAGTAACCTCAATGGTTTCCTTTTCTCGCACTCCTGCTTGTTGCTGCTGCTGCTGCTGCTGCTGCTGCTGCTGCTGCTGCCGTTGCTGCTGTTGCAAAAAGTCCCTGGCCAGCCCCCAAACTGCGGAGCTTCATGCAGCAGAGTCGACGTTATGCATGACCTCCTCTCCCTGGCGGTCCGCAGCAGATGGTGTATGTTGGCCGGGAACTTTGTTTCTAGCCGCTGCACCTGTTTGTCTCTTGGAAGGAAAATAGAAAGGGAGAGACAGCAAGTATGTATGTAGCCGCCTGCCAGATGGACGGGGGGGGCCAACAGAGACATGGGATCTTCCTTGCACAGCAGATGACGTGAGCTAGGTCAGGAACTGATCCTGGCTGGGCGTTTCGCTGCGAAACAAACAACATATCCACCCACCAACATCCCACAGCGGCCGGCGATACGCGCCCCTGCTGGAGGAGTGTCGGTTTCTTTTTTGTCATCTTTTCTTTCTTCGGTGATGCAGCACCGGGGTCGTTTCTCTTTCACACACACACACACACACACACACACACACACACACACACACACACACACACAATGCGATTGGGTTTGCTCCGGGGTGAGGGGTTGGTCACTGTGGGACAGAGTTGGGCAGTGCTCTTCTGCGGATGAGTGTGCTCCGCTCAGGCTCAATTGGTGCGCAGGACTTGCAGGTGATGTGGATGGTGGTTGCTACTATGCATGCGAATACTTTTATAGTTGTCGGTTGTGGAAAGGACAATAAAAACGAATGGTGGTTGGTACCCCAAGATGAGACTTGGTCACGAGTGTGGACATGTACAAGCCGTCCGAGGCGTCTCGAGGTTATATTCTAGCCCATGGAGCCTTCGTCCCGAAGTAAGACGCAATATGTCACAGGAGGATATCGTCGAGATATTGTCCTCGTGAGTCCTATCTAGTGGCAAGATTCCTATGTCGGTACGCCGGACAGAGAATTAAATAATGTGTGTATATAAAGTATGCGGAAAGGGTTTGTCTGGCGCGCATCCCATCCCAACTTCGATGGGCATCTATCTCCGGCTGTGCACACTCCCCGAGTCTCTCTTCCAGTGCCCGCCAGTGGACTGTCGTCGTTCTGGGGAACCCGACCAGCTGGGGCTTTCAAGACGAGTTATTTCTAGTTCTCCCCTTGCTAGTGACGTTGCCGTTTGGGGATCACTGCAAACTCACGATGACGTGCGAAGACTAGTCCGTAATTCAACTTTTATCTTAATAACGAATATATCAAAACACATTTAGTGTGCAGTGCATACTTAGGTTATTGTGGTCTCGCGAGCGCAGGCCGCAGAGGGAGACGGGTGGCGGCTCTTGCTGTTTGTGTTGCCGCCATCATGAAAGGAGTTTGTAGCATCCCAGTGCAGTATCTCGAAGCGCCTTTGCATCAAATAGTAAGCGGGATGAGCACCTGAGCGCTCAGGGGCGCCCATCTAGACACCATTTCCTGCCTTGAGGCAAGCAGCAGGCCTGATATTGTTGACAGAAAGACATACAAGTTCACAACTATTGGAAGCAGCATTTTCACACTGCACAACCACGACTATGTTGGTCTCAATTTCTCAATTTTGAACGAGATATCCATGTTCGGTACATCCCATGGCCCCTTGAAAGCGCATGTGTTCGCTATTGGCGCACGTCGGCGATATAAGTTCAAGCCGTTCTGACCCTTCCACCGGGCGCCACTTGCTCTCTATCATGCCACACAATTACCATTTACAGTGTCTTTCAACCACGACCGAACGTGAAAAGGCGACTGGCCATGTTGCTCGCGAGCGCTCCCGCAATGTTGCCACCCGAGAACGCGCTGCCGGCAAGATTCGAGGCCTGGCTGAACTTGTCGCAGCGCGAGAACGCGAGGCTGTTGGTAATTGTGAGTGTAAGGGCGATAGCTATGAGGGTAGTGACAGTACTGTTAGCGTATGGAAGGTCCCCTCCGAAACCTCTGGAGCAAAGGACAAAAATCCACAACCGGGTGGAAAGACGCACCAACAAGAGGCAGCCACATGAGCTTGAACCTCACAATCGCCAGAATCGCGAGCGCGACCCACAGCAAGGGCTGCGAATACATGGCGAGCCAGAAGAAGCGGCTGTCCGTGGAGTTGACGGTGCGGGCTCCCGGCTCGCTGCTCTCAAACACCCACTGGCTGTCGCCCGTCGAGGGGTCGACCTCATTCCACCAACGCAGCCCAACAAGGCGCCTTCCCGCAATGTTTTTGAGGTAGTAGAAGTCGGCGGCGAGGAGGAGCATTGTGATTATGAAGATCATGACCATGTTCTCGGTGAAGATGACGCCGAAGAGGTAGACGAGGAGGGAGGCTGCGTATCGCGATCGAGAAGTTTAAGGTTAGCAGAGTGTCCGCCGCACTGAGGGAGCGAGAGAGAGGCAGCCGACGGCCGGGGGACCTACAAGCTCGAAAAGCGAGGAAGGTCAAGAGTGTTATCGGGTGCGAGCTCAGTCGCCAGCTCAAGGAGCCGGCGGGGGTTTGTGACGCTTCCATGGCTGTGAGGTTGGCACGTCTCCCTCGCTGAGATCTCGAGTATTGTCTACTTGGGCGAGGACGATCGGTCGGGGGCGGCTACTATTGTCGTTGCACACTTCCCAACGTTGGGTGAGGCTATGTCGTCAGGGACGTCTGGTGTGATATTGGAGATCCCAAGGTTGGAGCCTGGCGGTTTCGCAATTGGACACGGGGAGCTTGACGCGCGCTCCAATTAGCACCGCCGCTAGCAGCCCACCTAGGCAGGGGTCCTTGCAACCGCCCGTTCTTTAAGTGCCTGCCGAGATCACAGCAGCATCAAGTTATACAGGGACGTTAAGTGTCGTGCTCGAGGGCACTATTGAATATTGTCAATCCCATTTACTCGGCAAACTCACCCTGATGCCCACAGGAAAGTGAATTGTGTTCCTTCTCTGTTTTTTTGATCTCAATCTCACTGCCACACCTCCTATGAAGACCTGGCCTGTGAAGGGGTCGCTGGAATGCATTTGTGCGCAACGGCCGGCATGCTATCGTACAGCATCAGATTCTGATACGAACATTAAGGTTGTCGTTAGGGAGAGCTTCGACTGCCATTGTTCTCGAGAAAGAAGGGCTGATCTCGTTCACATCGTCATCGAGAGCCGTCTTCAAGTTGCCAGCGGGCCTGCTCGCGCTACCCTGGAACGCCGACCGAGTGGGTCGATGACATCTAGGTGGCCGTGTGCGGCGCCTGCCATTTTTTCATGCGACCGTCGGCGCGCTTCTACGTACTGTAGCTGCGCTTCCACGTATCTCCACTTGCGCCGCCTCAGTCGACGGCTTCATCTCTTGCATTCTGCCTACATCTCTTACCGACTGGGGAGTCGCAACACCATCCTCTTCAAAGTTATCCATCCACTTTGAGTCTTTGCCCATACGTTGTTTCTCTCAGCAGCACCTCCAACATGTCTCGAGGCGGCACCACGCTCTACGTGACGGGCTTCAGCCACGGCACGCGTGCTCGCGACCTCGCTTACGAATTCGAACGGTATGTCAGCCATCGTCGTCGACGGTAACCTCGATCGATCGACCGCCCCCCTCCTCGCGAACGGTATCTCGGCGTCACCCATTCCTCTTCGCTCCGCGCCCTCCCACCGCCGTCAGCGTCCCTCGAGCCTCCGATCCGCCTGTCCCGCCGCGCCCTCCGTCTCCTTTGCTCAATCCCATCGTCCACCTCCATTCCCGCACCCGCGAGCGCTCGAGCGACTATGCGCGACCGTCGTGGCCACGTTCCGCAAGCCCTCCGCCACCCGACGGTCGCAACTTGTCATCATCCTGGCTGCGGCTCGTTTGCGCGCCAACCGAGCCTTATTTCCAAGCTGCGTATCCCTTCAGTATACTAACTCCTTCCCCATAGCTATGGCCGCCTTGTCCGCTGTGACATTCCGGCACCCCGTTCTGCCAGCAGCAGACTGTGAGTTACTTCTGAGCCGCGCGCCCGCGGCCACATCTGGTTGAACCTACAGCTGACCGAGACAGCAGCTTTGCGTTCGTCGAATACGAGGACCGCCGTGATGCTGACGATGCTTACTATGAGATGCACAACAAGCGTCTCGGCCGTGACGATACCCTGAAGATTGAGGTAGGTAGTAGCTCAACATATACGCATTGAGATCCAAACTAACGACATAATGCAGTGGGCTCGTACGCCTCCCTCAGCCTCATGGCGCTTCGACTCCGGCAGGGACCGCGATCGGCGCAGATCGCCTGCGTCTGGCAGCAGCCGCCGGCGCTCGCCTTCTCCCCGGCGCAGCACTCGCGACTACTCCCCTCGCAAGGATGATCGTGGCGACCGAGGTGACCGCTATGATGATCGCGACCGTGACCGCCGCGAGCGTCGCGGTACTCGTGACCGGTCTCGCAGTCCTGATCGCTACAAGGGCTCTGCTTCGCCCGACGGCAAGCGTGAGAAGCGTGAGCTTACGCCCAGAGCACACAGCGACCGCGACTCAAAGGAGGATCGGGACGATCGCGAGCGCCATGAGAATGGCGCCGACGCCGACGACCGCAAGCGTAAGTCCTGGCCTCACAGCGTCAGGTCAGATCTTGACCCATTGCTGACCATCTCTCACAGCCGCCGACAGCCCGCCTCCCCAGAACGAAGACCTCGACGTTACGGAGTGAAAGCAGCGATTCCACTGCGCGCGTATTCGGAGGTTTGCAAAAGTATCCCCACTTGGCCCAGACTGGGTACACACACTTCGTCTTCTGCTGGTTCCATGTTTTCACCAATTTAGTCTCCTTCGTGTACGATTTCGGCTTTTGCTCTCTGCGACGGGCTGGGCATGCCGCATGCCCGCATCGAGATAACAACGGCGTTTGGCCTGCAAATACTCGGCACTGGTTTGTGCCGGTACAAGACTGCTTTCATCGAGATAGGTAGCTGATATAGAAGAATCATTCAATATCGAGCGTCTTTTCGTGGGTGCTTGAGTTCTGATCGCTTCAAGCAAGGAGTTGTACGTTTCCCGAACGCGTGGTGATCCTTGCGATGAGTTCCCCCACGCTTCTCCGAGCATCTATGCACACGCAAGCGTGGCTTCCCAGACCAAGCTAAATGCTATGGGGGAAGGCTACATGACATGACGTGAACAGGTTGTCTTCCCACTTTCTCCTTGTCTGAACTGGTAACCGAGCATCCATGGGGGCCGTTGTAGTGCGGAGTCACCTGGCCACGTGCAGGCTTGGCGATGGTCATTGTGCGGGGATGAGGCAGAGCATCACCAATCTGCACTGATGAGGTTGCCCTTGTGGCTGCGGACAGGCGCTTGAACAATTGCAATTGCCAGATGCGCCTTGACATCTGCTCACCCGATCTTCATCTCGTGGTCTGTGGCGGGCCTGACATGACAAGCCCTGCTAGCTTCAAGTGGCTGGTGTGAGGATTGCGCGACCCCTTGGCTTCCGACGCTCCCCCTCTCCCATAAATGCTGGGGCCCCAGCCTAGATGCATCCGCGGAACGGAAGAAGTCGGTAAGGTCCCGTGGGTCTGGGCCACCTTTCTCCGTTGCATTGCGTTGCCGAGCGAGCTTCATGTATTTATCCTGCAGGCAGATCCCTTAGCCGTGCCTTCGAGCGGCTTCTGTCGAAACATGGAAGACTAGGTATCTCGTTGTTCGTCCGCCTCGATCATCAAGGGCCGAGAACTGCCACAAGGTACGTGTAAACGTATGCGACGCCTCAAGCCCGTGAGATGGGCTGCGCAGCTCCCCAACCCCAGGACCAAGTCAGCTGGAGATTGCATCACCAGACAAGGGTAGCCGATCGCCGTGGTGCGGAGCAGAGTTGTCGGAGCAAAGCGGCCAGTGACGGCGTTGCATTGAGAAATTCAGTGGTGCCAAAGTCCTGCCCGCCCCTGCGTGTGCGGTCCCCTCCAGTTATTAGCGGCGGCTCAGCTCAGCAAACCACGGCGCAGCCCTGCTGTGTGCTGCTGGCTGAGTCGCCGGTTTATCGATTTGGTCTCAACCTCAGACTCTCGTTTCCGCCCTCAGGAGCCACATCGTCACCTTGTCGCAGCTGCACCTGGCTCTCCTTCTTCCTTGAGCTCTACGGGCAATCGCTCAAGTTCCATTCTTTCTCTGCTTCTCTCTTTCATCGAGCGTCCCTTCGCTGACTTCGGGTCCTACTCGGCTGCTGCAACCAGCATCAACAGCCCCTGCTTCGACCATCTCCGCGCGCGCAAAAGGTGATCTTCATCCCGCTTTCCGGTCATCAACGTCAACCATATCAGCGCCATTTCCAGCCCTTCTCGACTGCGACATCAACAGAACTTGCCTAGCTCCTGACGATAGCGGCATTGATATTACGTCTCGCCTCCTCCGACCGCAGAAACACCAGCCGTCCCCCGCGCGTCCCCAGGCGAACGTCACGAACTTGTACCATTACCGACACCGACACCGGCACTTGTCAGCTACAGCTCGAGAAAATACACGAGCTGCCATAGCCTTCTTCTTGAGACGCATAGGTTTCAGCAAACGCCCACGGTTGAGGCACGAGAAGCAGCCCTTCGGACCCGCCAGCTCTTTCCACGATCAGCCGCGGTTCTCGCCCGGACTTATACCAACTTCCGTCATTGCGAGGTGGCCAAGCACCCTTCAGTTGCTGCAATTGCGTTAGCACTTCAGTATAGAATCAGACTTGACGCGCCACGTGCGCCTGTAACACCACAATGAGCACGGTTAGTCCACCAATCTTTGCTCTCCACGGGACCCAGCGTGCGCACGCGATAGATTGCTCATAGAAACATAACGCTGACCAGCCCCGTACATAATAGCAACCACCTGAAGGCTCCGTCGAGCCGAAATATGTCCCGCCAGACGCGCCACCAACGCCTAGCTACCCTCAGCTCCGCGACTTCGTGTCCCAGCCGGTGATAGCGTCCTTCTGCGCCGGTGGCGTGGCTGGCGCCGTCTCCCGAACCGTAGTCTCGCCACTCGAGAGGGTCAAGATTTTGTTCCAGGTCCAGAGCCCCGGTCACAGCGAGTACAAGATGTCCGTTGGCAAAGCGCTCGGCAAGATGTGGCGGGAAGAGGGCTGGAGGGGTTTCATGGCGGGTAATGGCACGAACTGCATCCGCATTGTGCCCTACTCTGCCGTGCAGTTCGGAAGCTACAACCTGTATAAGAGGGTATGTTTACGGACTTATGTCTGAGGAAGCGGGCACACATCAGACGTGCGACAGTCGTTCTAGGGGCTGACATTGTGGTTCTCCAACAGCATTTCTTCGAGGCGTACCCTGACGCCCCCTTAAACTCATTCCAGCGGCTCATCTGCGGCGGAATCGCCGGTATCACATCAGTCGTCTGCACATACCCACTCGACATCGTCCGCACGCGACTCTCGATTCGCTCAGCGTCATTTGCCGCGCTAGGAGAAAAGAAGGCAGGCACCAAACTCCCTGGCATGTTCCCGACGCTAGTCGCTATGTACAAGACGGAAGGCGGCTTCGCGGCGTTGTATCGAGGCATAATACCAACCGTAGCGGGTGTTGCGCCCTATGTAAGTCATTTACTACCCAGGTCTCGGTAGTCTAGTTGCGCGACTAACACGAGCCTGCAGGTTGGCTTGAATTTCATGGTGTACGAAGTCGCTCGAAAACGACTTACTCCCGAAGGAGACAAGAACCCAAGTGCGGTCCGCAAACTCCTCGCCGGTGCCATCGCTGGAGCAGTTGCGCAGACATGCACATATCCCTTGTAAGTACACTCAGCCTTGCTCATACCCACTGCCTGTCCTACCGCTCAATGACTGACCCTTCGCACAGTGACGTCCTCCGCCGACGATTCCAGATCAACACAATGTCAGGAATGGGCTACCAATACAAGTCAATAGGGGATGCCATCAAGACGATCGTTGCTCACGAGGGCCTCAAGGGCATGTACAAAGGCCTGCTGCCCAACCTACTCAAGGTGGCGCCCAGCATGGCCGCCAACTGGCTCAGCTTCGAGATGACTCGGGACTTCCTTGTCTCGCTGAAGGACCCGGAACCCATTGTCCTATAGAGTACAGACGAGAAGAAGAAAAAGAAGGAGGGACCCTCGGTGGTCTGGGAGCAAGCCTTGCGAGTCGCAAAGAACTGTGAAGACTTATGATCACTCATGAGGGGAGAATAGAAGTTGAGGTCTTCTTCACGCATCCTTTTGTTCTATATACATTTTAGCATCAACTCGGCGTCAATATATCCTTGATTACCCTTTGGAGCTCTTAAAATAAAATAGTCATTTTGATCCCTCATGTCTGGCATGCTCTGCTTCGTATTGAGCTACTTGTGCTTTTTTTTCCGACTTCGGCAGAGACATGTCATCGTTGTCATGAAAGCCTGGTTCGGTGGCACCTGTCCCTTGGCTTGGGTGGCAGACAAGCCAATGTCATTCCGTAGGGGGAAACCGTCCGTAGCCAAGGTCTTTGTTGATGGACATTTTCAATTCTAATAGCGCGGGCCCCAAGATAGAACTCTCCCAGGCTGAAGTCTTAATCCGTCTAGATATTTGGATCCACTCAAGATCGGGTATGGGCATGTTGATGGTCTAGAACAGCTTCCTTCCCCTTGACCACAGGACCGAATATGCTGTTAGTCAGCCTCTCAATGGACGGTACGCCGCAAACTTCCTTGAATGTCTTATCGATAGCAGACAGAGCTTGCCAATCAGCCAGCGCCAGACTTGCCTTGCCCTCGCCAATCCATGCTTCAGGACCCACTCATAACGCACTGACCACCACAATCTGCCAATTCATTTGGTGCGGGTTGCGAATTGCAACTTTTCGGAAAGCGCCCTGGAAGATGGTCCCACCTTCACGATCTTTTCCTGCCCTCTTCTCTCACTACTAACCATTCCACGACAGCAACCGGCACCCCATCGACTCTCACGACATTCGACAGAGTCTCCGTCAAGATGGGTACGTTACCAATTTGGAGTCTTCGTATGCAAGTAGAGACTTGAGGGAGATTGTCGGACGCACGCCTGGGACCAAGTCTGGAAAAAGAAGTTCGAGGGGGCCTGTTTTTTGCTCAACTCTGCAAGTTCTCCGGAAGGAGAACGGATGAGAGAGCTATATGAACATGGAACAAACCTCGAACGAGACTCGGTCTGGCGTGCGGACGGATCTTCCTCGGTCTTCTGCGAAAAGGGCAGATACACACGCCTCGCCTGTCTCGAAAGAGCAGCCGGGGCGTCGTGGACACCCGCTGAGCATGCTTGAACATAAAAGCTGACGACGGCTTTTCCACTCTTAACAGGTATTGATCTCGACCGCCACCACGTGCGCAGCACCCACCGCAAGGCGCCTAAGAGCGACAATGTCTACCTTAAGCTCCTGGTGAAGCTCTACCGCTTCCTGGCTCGTAAGTTGATGCCCCCAAAACTTGTTGTCCAGCTAGATCTAGTTGTGGCAAAGGTACCGGCACGCCGAATGCTAACAACTGTCACAACCAGGCCGTACCGAGTCGAACTTCAACAAGGTTGTCCTCCGCCGCCTGTTCATGTCGAAGACCAACCGTCCCCCGGTCTCGATCTCTCGCATCGTCGGCCAGTCCAAGGGCCAGGAGGACAAGACCGTCGTTGTTGTCGGCACCATCACCGATGACAACCGTCTCCTCCAGGTCCCCAAGGTGACTGTCGCTGCTCTGCGCTTCACCGCTACCGCCCGCGCCCGCATCCTGGCCGCCGGCGGCGAGGCCCTCACCCTCGACCAGCTTGCCCTCCGCGCCCCTACCGGCAGCAACACCCTGCTGCTCCGCGGCCCCAAGAACGCCCGTGAGGCCGTCAAGCACTTCGGCTTCGGCCCCCACAAGAACAAGGTACGGAGAGACTGCGGCAGAGGCGCACTTGCGCGGTGGGAACGCAGATGCACTAACAAGTTCTACAGAAGCCTTACGTCCAGTCCAAGGGCCGCAAGTTCGAGCGTGCCCGTGGCCGCAGACGGTCGCGTGGCTTCAAGGTCTAAGCGTTGTTGGGCAGCGGATGATGAAAACAAAAAGCGGGATGATCTTTCGAGGTTGGTGCCGCAGCGGACGACGGACCCGTCCGACAGAACGGGCGACGACATTAAATCTGAACATCATCGTCATGGGGATCATAACGACGGTGCCCTCCCGGCCGCTGGAGGGAAGTCGTCCGGACACGGGAGTCATTTGTGCATGGTTTGGCGTGTAACGGGTCTACAAAATTACTCCATATTATGGGGAATGAGGAATGCAATACCACTTCTTTTGACACCCCTTGTTGAGCTTTCAAGTCTTGACCTCGTTAGGCGCATGCCCTTGTGATATGCTACGTGACATGCCCGATATTTAGCAGTTCCTTTGAGGTCTCCAAGGCTTGAGGATTTCATCTGCCCAGCTGCTGGGTATCACGGGGGCCATTGCAGCCGGTTACCACGATAAAAACCATCGAGGCGACTCTACTGAAGTTCTTAACGGGCAATCTCTTCCCAGCAGTACAATGCAGCGAAAATGTACTTCCCTTCGTTGTGAAAGTGGCTTGTCTTGGTCGAGTCGCATACTCCCTGATTTAGTCTTCAAGTTGTCGGAGGAGGGGTCACCTGACACCGCGTTCAGCTCGCACCAAAGGGTCTCTGGACTAAGACGTCATCGCACCGTAACACATCACAATGAACCCAAGACAGGGCCAACTTCTCTCTTGGAGGGCGAATTCATTCAGTTCTCCAGGTACCATCGCCTCAATGTTGTTCTAATCGCCTCTGCCAAATCTTCTAGCATCAGCACGAGGTCACAGTATACATAGCACACGCTTGTCAGACATCCAGTGGATACAGCTCTGTGTATGACTTCACTGACGGGAGGAGAGGTGACCTGACCTGCGACAATGTGTGGACGGTATGCCCTGGCTTTGGTAAGTCCTCTGTATGAAGATTATTGCTTTCGTGCTCAGGTGTGTCCGTGGCCTGGAAGGAGCCATGCAACCGCTCGGAACAATCATACTTATAGATTGGCGAGCTTGCACTTTCACAAACATGGATGCACTAAAGTACAAACCTGCCCCTTCTTTCTTCGAGATACTTCTCCTCTTCAAAAACCCTCCGCTTGTCTACCCTCATAAGTCGTTGATGATGTTTGAGAAACGAAACGTGTTCCGCGCAAGACCAGCTTACTGACCACAAACTTGCCGTAGAGGCCAGGCCAGATCCGGCAGCGGCTCGAGGACGACAACATGCCCGTGTACGAGGGCATCGACGACGACGACGGCGACAGCCACGACGGCGACTCGGGCGGCGGCAGTGCACCACGGGGCGCGCCGAGACAGAGCTACAACTTCGCCCCGGGCTACCATGGCGTCGTGTACCGGGCTGATGTGCCCGACTGGGGCGCCGGCCCTCGGCGAGGCGGACGAGGAGGAGCCGGAGCCGATGAGGACCACCATGGCGACGGCGGTGGCGATGGCGGAGAACAACAGCACGGCGACTCCGCTCCCCACGAGAAGAACTCGACCAACACCAAAGACACCACTTCCACCACCAAGGGCGACGGCGACAGCGAGGTCCACTACAAGCTGCAGTCCATGAAATGGGGCCTCATCCCATTCTGGACGAAGCGCAACCCGGACTATGGGTCGATGCTTAAGACGATAAACTGCCGCGACGACTCGCTGTCCCAGGCCGGCGGGATGTGGGCGAGCATGAAGGCGCGGAAGCGCTGTGTGGTCGTCGCGCAGGGGTTCTACGAGTGGCTCAAGAAGGACGGCGTCAAGGACAAGATGCCACACTATATCCGCCGCAGGGACGGGAAGCTGCTTTGCATGGCTGGGCTCTGGGACGTGGTGCAGTATGAAGGTATGTTCTGAGTTTTTTTTTTTAGTTTTTTTTTGATCTTTGTTCTACTTTCCTGCTGTCCCAATCCCCAATGGTGGACATCACAGCTTCATATGTCGTGTAGTTGACGGGCAGTGCTTTCAACTTGAATTCAACTTGAATTAAAAAAACATGTACTCTGTAAGTACCCAGACTAACACGCGCTGACCCGCGGCGTGTCCTCTCCCGCAGACGATGACTACAAGCACTACACGTACACAATCATCACCACCGACTCCAACAAGCAGCTCAGTTTCCTGCACGACCGGATGCCCGTCGTTCTCGAGAACGGGTCCGACGAGGTCCGCACCTGGCTCGACCCGGCGCGGCACGAGTGGTCCGCGGAGCTGCAGTCCCTGCTCCGCCCTTGGTCGGGCGAGCTCGAGATATACCCCGTGAGCAAGGACGTGGGGAAGGTGGGGAACAACTCGCCCACGTTCATCATCCCGCTGGACAGCAAGGAGAACAAGAACAACATTGCGAACTTCTTTACTAGTAAGGCAAGCGGTGGTGGTGGTGGTGGTGGTGGGAAAGTGGGTAAAGCCAATGTTGTGAAAAAGGAGGAGGAGGGGAAGGATGTGGTAGTGGGAAGCAGCAGGCCAGTCAAGACCGAGCAGCCGGAAATAGAGATAACGCAGGACAAGGGCTTCGTCGCCGAAGGCGAGGAGGGGTCGACGCAGCAACGCGTCAAGGAGGAGGACAACTCACAGCCCTCTGCTACAACGTCACCAAGGAAGAGGCCAGCCCCTCGCGACGACGATATCGACGACAAGAACAGTGACAGTGAGCGGGCAAAAGGCCACAGCGCGGATTATGGTGCTGAACCGCCCTTGAAGAAGGAGAAGCTCATCCAGCAGCCTCCTGCGGCTCCCACCACTACTCGCACCACCAGGAGTGCCAATGCTGCGCAGAAGAAGACGATGACGACGACAGCGACGTCGCCTGGGAAGCACCTGACCACGGGAGCGGCGGGGCAGGGCAAAAATACTGGCGGCGCGGTGTCGTCCAGGCCCAAGATCAGCGCCACGAGCAACGGCACAAAGAGCCCCGCCAAGGGTAAGAACCCAGGCACGCAGAAGATTACAAAGTTCTTTGGGAACAGCGCGTGAAGCGGCTCCCAAAAGGAAAACCTGGGGATGAAGATGAATAGATGAGCAGGGAAAGGATTGTCTGATTGTGTTCGTGTTGGAATGTTCTTACGAATGGGTACATAGCGGGAGTATCGGACAATGACGGTCTTGGCCATTTTTAGTACAATATGGATGCGGCGGTCAGTGATTCTTCAATCACCAATCAGGTTTTTTGGCGGTCAGTTCAAATGGGCAGAAACGAGAATGCTTGCATTGCACTGCTGTTACTACATGATCAACTGCCAATCATGGGCGGATATCCCTCTAGTGTGCCCTGTCCAGTTTGCAGGTCGTCCATGAAATTGTTAAAGAACGCTGCGTCGTATCCCTGAAACGTCCACTGATTTACATCGGCCGAGAAGTCCGGCAGGGGGTCAAAGCCGTCGTCCGCAGTGAACTGTAGCATAGAGCCGTCGTCAACCACGCCTGGTGGCGTCAGAAAGTTCCATTTCGAGGCAGCATCGTCTGCTGCAACAGTGCTGCTGGCGCAGGAGGCTGCCTGCGGGATGTGATGTGACATTGCCATGTCTGCCTGCTGTGGCGGTGTGGATAGCTGCAGAACCGGCATCGTACGTGACGAGGCATCGTTGTTGTGGCGCGCAGGCTGTTCTGATTGAGAAGACCTCAAAACTGGCTTGATGTTGATAGTGCCGAGATAAGGAATATCGAGTGTCACTGGCGCCATTTCCGCTTCTGCTGTGCCGGTCTGGTCAATCTCTGCCAAGGGCACGAGGCGGCCAATGATCTTGTATGCTTCCATCGACAGCTTGTCCCCCTTAGTCTCTGCCATCTGGTGGAAGACTCTCCTCACGTCGCGGATCAGCTGTCTGTCCGCTTCGCGGGTCTTGGTGATTTTCCAGTCGCTAGACCTCATCCTTGGATCGAGGTAGCCAAGCAGTAGTGTCAAGGACGCAGTGAGTGCTGTGTAGTCCGTATGCCTGCAAATAGCGGCACCCTCGTATTCTATGCGAAAGATCTTGAACAGAGACAGCAGCTCCCGGCACGACCTCAAGCACACGGCCTTGCTGTGCTCGTGCTGCCTCTCCTTGACGTTCCTCATCATGTAAGGCAGATGCAGGAGGATGAGCAAGTGGTAATGGTTCACCTGCATCATGGCCCGGATGATGATGTTCATCTGTTCGGAAGGGTCGCTCGGCAGAGGGCCATCTCCAATTGGGCTCCACCAACCGACACCCATCGAGCTTGCTGCCTCGTCAAGATCTCTCTCGATGGCTGCGATCTCGCCAGCCGACATGATGCTCCTATTGTGGTTCCGCCTAATGATCTTGCCTGAGACCGCACAATGTGTTCGCTCCAGATGCGACGTGGAAGATTTCTTGTCGTCCGACATGGAACCCAAAAACCACGTGTCGTCGTTTGCGGCAGGCATGCCGAGCAAAAGAGAGTTGTAGCGGTCGGAGAAGTTGAGCCGAAACCAAATATCCGGCGCTTTCTGCAAATCCGTTGCCCCTTGTGGATCGATACAGTGTACAGGCGTGTCTCTAGGGCGATCGAGGCCCATGAGCTGCGCAATGGTGATGGCCCTGCGGAAGCCCAGCCAGGCCTTGCGTAGATTGCCAAAATTCGAATGGTACAAGGCAATGAGGCAGATGGTCTCGAGACCTTCGAAGGATCCCACGAGGTCATCATTGGAGGTTACGAGGGTTGTGACCGTGCCCGCGATCTTGCTGGCCTGTTCCGCCAGTGGCTTGTCTTTGAAGACGGCATGGTGGTTGTTTACCAAGGCCTGCTGGTACAGGTGAGCCAGCTGTGCAAGTTGTTTCGCCAGCAGGACCGGATGACTGTCTGCCCCGAGCCTGTTGGCTTTGCTGAACAACGATCTCACATCATCGGTTACACGCGCATCATTCGGCGCAAAATACCGGATGATTGTCGGATCTGTCTCGTGAGCTCCGATTATGGCTTCGATCTCCTCGGCCGATGGGTAGATGCTGGCAAGGTGCTTGGAGATGTCAGCGTGCCTGCACGAGTGGACGCCGTCATCACCGGAGTGGATGTTGGGCACCGAAGGCACAGCATCGGCGTTCTGCGTGAGCCCGTGCAGCAATGAGTCGCAAGTTAGCTGCTGTGCCTGGGGGGATGGTTCCATAGAGCCCTGGTCGCGTGTCGTGGGCTCCGCGGTCGTGGGAGACGAGGCGGCCGTGGTGCCAGAGGTTGCGTTGCCGCGGCTCAGGCTGCCGCCGGGCAGGACCTGGTCGGCAAGCCTCTCGAGCAGGTCCTCGACACGGCTGAGCCGCTGTGCGAGGGGCGAGTCGGGCGAGTCTGAGGAGCCAGCCTCGTCATACTGCTGGCTGACACAGCTGGTGCTGCGGGCGCGGCAGCCATCACAGATTGTGCCGTCGCCTGCGCGGAATGTGCAGCGGATCTTGCGCCTCCGGCCTGCGAGACGACATTATTAGCACGAGGTTGGAGACGATCGGGACTTGGGAGGACGACGTCTGCCTCCGGGACGAGGGCAACTGACATTCCCAGCAGCTGCGGGTCCCCTTGCGGACCTTCCTCCGCTTCGCCTCCGGGTCCTCGTCGTGATGGCTGGCGCGGCGCATGTCGCATACGCAGGGGATGCGGCACCGTGAGCAATGATGCCGTGGCGGCCAGTGTCCAATGTCGGTAGCGGTGCGTCACGAGTTGACGCGGATGGCCCTTCGTGGTTAACAGGACGAGTTGACGTTGCTGACAAGGCAGCGCAGAGCTCGGCCCGTTCGGCCGAATCACGGACGAACCATCGAGCCGCCCGTCTTGTCTCAGTCAGCATTGGCCGAAGTCGAGCCAGATGGCACGACACTTTCAGAGGAGAGTCATCAGACATCACTGAGGTTCTGCGAGATTCTCGAGCTGCTCAATCCTGTCGGGCCTTGCCCGCAGGCCCGTTTGCACCTTCTGCCTGGTTTGGAGGAGGCTTGGAAGGAGCCTTTGGGAAGCACGCCGGACCACTGCACAACCTCACCCATCTCAAGCGCCGCCTACATGCAGACGTGAACATGCTTCCCGACGGACAACCCTCGTGGCGACCGTGGTACACTTCCGATGCCGCCATGCGCTGTCAGTCACGCCTTGGTGCATACAATAAATAGCATGCCATTTTCCATCACCAGCAGCCTTGCACAGCTCCGGACAGGATGGCCTGCCCACCGAAGATCCAGCACCGGCTGGTTTTCGAGTTCCAGCTGTGCAATGTGGCTTCGTTGCTGAGCCCGTCTTGGCTATGGCCAGCGACAGCCGTCCAGGCTGCAGGCAACGTGGCGGCTGGTGCTTGAGCACGCGATGTCGACAGACTGCTTCGTCTACACACAAGCCGACGCTGTGACACTCTCGGAGAGCAGCGGAGAATTCACTCGCATGTGTGCTCTGTGGCACAGTGGTCGCCTCGTTCTAAGGCACCCGTGTCCAGCCAGCCGTCACGTACGCCCATGGACAGATCGCCCCTCTAGTACCGTCGGCTCGAATCCTTCCAGCCAGTCGCACGCTCTGCTGTCTGCGCTCTGGCATGCAGCATCGGGAACGGAAGTGGTGCATCCGCCCAGCACAACGTCAGGATGAAATAAGGACGCCGTGGAGCAAATGTACCACTGGCATCTGATGCTTTCTGCGCACTCGCACATTGTGATCAGACGCTCACGGGTCTGGCCAAATGCCACTGATACTGTCACATAGGCATGATGGCACAGGCACTGGGTCGACAAGTCCCGCTCGGCATGTTCCGTCTGCGACGATGCGCCAGCATCCTCAACGCTGCAACCCCTCGGCGTTCAGCGGCTCATACAGAGGGCATTCACAAGGTGACAACCACCCAGAAAACTGCGCCACGGTGCTTGGTGTTCCAGGCTGGGACTGATGTGCAATTCAAGTGTTGCAAGTATCCCGTCAGGTGGCACGGTGGTCGGATCCGGCGCGCACCATCCCAGGAGGCGCTGGTCCGTACACTTCTGAAACGACAACCGACAACCTGGCCTCCTGGCTGCGCTGCACAGCCTCGTCTGAGATCTTGGCCAGTCCAGTGGAAGCAACGCCTACAATTTTTCATCCATATATTTTCAGCGCACACTGGTCCTGAAACTGCGCTGATTTGTGCGCGGCCCAGCTTCAAGCCTTGCTTATTGAAGTTGAGCCGAGATCCTTCGGATCATCGACCATCCTGTTGCGACTACCGTAGTAGCCCCTTGTGTCAGGCTACTTAGCAACCAGCTCGAACATGGGTCTGACAACCCCGAGTTCTCATTCGTGCCACCAATTGCTCTACTAAGGAGGGACTTTATGAGGTCAGGTCACACACCATCGGCCCTGCATCCAACTGTTGGTTAGGAGATCATGGCCATATTTATGTGTGGGGCACCGCCTAGCCTTAATACCCATTCTTGTTGAGACTCCAGCCCTTTTGCTCCAATGGTCGGCTGTCACGATCATGGATCCTTGGGTTCATTTGTCAACCCCTCAACTCGCAACAGCATCTTCACATAACATCGAGCCTCAACCGTAAGTGGCTTTAATGCCGGACAGAAACCAAACGTCACCGTCATCTCCACAGTGTCAACGGAGTAGGGCTGTCTGAGATAATTGACATTTGCGGCAACCTCTCCACCTCGGAGAATTGTTTCCTGCATGGACGGCCGCAATAACATTCATGCTAACTCCTGCCAACTCGCCACGTCTCACCAAGCATGCACAGCTCATCTACTATACCCTACCTCACAGCCCGCGATCTTGGTCATTGACTGAAATCGGCAACCCAGTCCGTTCTGGTGGTTCTCTGCGCCACGTGCGAAAGGGGACACCAGATCGCACAAAATGACTCGTCTGCCAGGCCGCTGACGTGCCGGAAACATGCCCTGCTTCCAGCATTTAACGAGCAGGCCGTCCCGGAGGAGGGTCTTTCCGTGCCGCGACGTGCCACGCGCATGTGTGACAATGATACCCATCTGTCACATGCACGAGTGGGAAGCAAACTACGCACAGCGTTTTCTGACCCGAGCCTCTACGGTGAAACATGTCAGGAGCTTTCCGAGTCGAAACGTGGCAAGGCTCGCTTTTCACACAGGCAATACCTAACGTGTTTGTCCGTTGCCCTGTGAGCAGGGAGTAGATCTAGCAGAGCATAATGACCTCTCGGATCGCCGGTCAGTTGCTCTGCGGTCGCGTTGTTGGCGGGCAAGTCAGACTCACAAGCTACGTTGTCACCACCTAGTTCACGACCGTGGGTTTGACAGCCTGTCTCGGCTGCTCGCATGAGCTCGCACCTAAGGAAAGGGAAGGTGCCAGGGTAAAGAGCATTCTCGCCTTTCTGATGATGTCAGGTTTCCAGCGCGCCAGGAATACGATCATGCTTCCTGTGCTGAGAGTGTACAATGTTTGAGGGAAGGTCAACACAAAGTCTGTCACACTACCCTAACGGGGGACAGTTACCGTTTAACAGAGTAGACGATGGTTTTCCCCAAGTGCGGACACGCTTGCGACTGTCGAAACAAAACAGCCGGAATGTGTGACAAGGTTGTTTTGGGGGGGGGGGGAGAAGAAAAAGAAAAACCCAAAACGAGAGAGGAAAGAACAATGTGTGGTATACAAACAAGGCTTTCTGATCCGCACCAGTCGCGATTCTAAAAATAAAAGGCAAGAAAAGGAAACCACATGGAAGCTCTTGTTCCGATCGCCAATGTTTATTTCTTGTCTCATCATAATTAAGCAATGTGCCTCTTTGTGTCAGTTTAGCTTCTTAATGAAAAAAAAAAAAAAAAAAAAAAACAGACGATGATGTCTGGGGCATATGGTACAATTACTAAACACGCATGGACGAGCACAGCTACCCATACCCACACCAATGCGGCGATGAAAACCACCCGCAGAACAAGTGCGAGCACCAGACTAATCATCTGGAAACCCGCGGCTTTTTGTCGTCCGAGATACGGGAAAAGTCTACCTAGGAGGCCGGATTGCCTGCTTGCTTGGTTTGCATCTTCCTGTTTAGAACACTCCTTTGCACGTCTCGGAACACCTAGTTTATTCGAAAGAAATACAAATTAAAACAAAAAGTGTTTCTTTCCGGCATGTGTACAAGGAGCGGGAGTGTGTTACGATTAGAAGTCATTCGTGGGGCCACAGCGGCGCCGTTACACGTGTGGACCAGCCCTCCCCCGTCTCTCTTGCACCATTTTGCTATCTTCTTATTCTTTGGTGAAACTCTTTTTCTCTTACGCTGTGATGAGTTTGTCATTAGCAAGCAGTCTCCCATCTCAGTCAAGTCACACGGGTCGGCAGAGTCGCGGTGGCAGTTGTAGCCGCAGTCCGAAGTCGGAGACGAAGAACCCCTCCCCCTTGAGAGGAGTAAGATGGGATCGTCGCCGTTGAAGTGGCAAGGCAGTAGAGTTGGTTGTCTGGCCACCTAGGCCAGGCCACCACACCCAAATCGTGTTGGGAGAGAGTGGGCGATCTTACCCCAACGTCGTACTTACGTGAACGACCGCCGGAGGGAAATTACACCACGGCGCAGAGCCGCCTCCGTCCGTCCCAACTCTCGCCGCATCATCTGCCGGACGCGATGCTACCATCCCAACCACCCACTAGTTCACGACTGCAATAAAAGAGGAAGGGGGCGGGCGGGCAAAAGATCCTCTTCCCGCGGGGAACAGTCCCGGTCCGGTCCATCGATCCAGTGTTGCTCTTTTCAAACTTCCCGTCAGCAGTCGCCTCGCCGCTTTTATTGGGGAAGTATAAACCCTGATGACTGGACGATGTAACCCTTCACAAGCACCAGAGCGGAGGTGCTACTGCAGGTTGTCGACGAGGGGGTGAGAGCAAGCAAGGTCTGGATCTCTGCAACGCTCCCAGGCTAGGCTACCCAATCGCCATGGGCCACGGCCAGAAAATTCTCCGGGATCAGGGATGCTAGGACTCTTTGCCGACGAGGAGGAAGCATACCATTCTGCAGAGTGTGATTGAGTTTTCTGTCCAAGCAGAGCCCAGTGCGCACTCGGGATGCAGCCCTCGGCATGTTGACGGGACTTCCTGGCCCTGGACGATCAAGCGCCAGCGTCAGTCACGCCATATTGGCTTTCGAAAGTGACGAAAGATCGTCTAGCGAGTGTTGTCCACCGCCAAAGACCCTGGAAGCGCTGCGACGTTAGGCAGCATGTTTCAACGACCTAACGCTCTCCTGTAGTACAGCGACGATGTTACGTCAATAAGTGGTATCGTCATCTCAACAACAACGCGATCATGTTCGTCCGCTAAGACGAGGCAAATGGTCATCTGGTCTGTTCGATCGGTAGATATCCTCAGGGCAATACGTCAAGGTCTCGGCTTGCCAGTCGACGTGTTGGTGTGGTGGTGGAGGCATTCGACCCGTTCGCCCTCGAAATACTCCCAGGCCGGCTAACTAGTACACAGTAGGTCGTCGCGCGCAGAGGTGACAGGATAAGTGGCTGCAATATTGACCAAGGCCCTTTGTCCCCGCCTGGCAGTAGAGTCTGACTGCGTACAATGGTACGAGCTATCGCGTGCACCAGAGCAAGATGTGTAAACGCTGATGTTTCCATGACGGCCAGACAGAAGGAACCCTGGCTTATACCGTAGATTCGCATATGCAAGTAGCACCAGCTGCCCGCCTGCGAGGGTTAGTCTCTGCAGACTACAGGCCACCTGCTACCGAGAGACCTGGCCAACTGCGAGGGATGACGCGCTCGAGCTCCTGTTGTGGCATCAGACGAACGCTTGCCGAGCGAGTCCCCACAAGGTTTGATGTGCAGATGCAGGAAGAGGAGCATGGACCTCAAGGGACCCTGCTGGTGGAAGTTGAAACCCCTTGACCATGACCGTGCACGATGGAAGGATGGAGCGCTAAGTTAGCCCGATCCGCTTGCAGCTTCCACAGGACGAGATGAGAGGCAGCCACAGCTCGCGACATGGCAGCGCGCGACCTCTGGTGCGGAGGACGACCATGGTGCGCCTGTTAGGGTTGGCTGGCGACAGGGGACTTCTGCACTGCAACGGACGAAAGTGGGCGGGCAGTTTGAGCAGTGATCAGAGTGGTGCCATGGGAGGATAGCAGTCGGTCACAGGTGACGACTGAGGTTACATCCGGGAGCTTCGCAGCGTGTTCCATTGGCATTCGATTCCTAGGGCTGGCAGAGCACCAGCCTGCTGCTTGACAGATAGATCCTGGAGTGCTCCCGACAGCATCCTCGCGTGCACGGTTCCATGCCCTTGTGTTGCTAATTGTGGACTGACGGACCCGTCAACCACATCGGACGTGCTCTAGCCAGGGGCAGAGGCTGTCAAGCTTGAGACGGGCTGCGATGGCGTGAGGTCCGGCCGCCGTAGGGGCTGCCCTAACTTAACGCAGTCCGTAGTGCACGCTCGAGGGACTGGTTGGATCGAGGACATGATGGACGGCGTACTGTGGCTTCAGGCCAGAGGGAGAGCCTCAGGCGTAGGCGAGCTTCAGGTGCTGTCGCAGGCACAGGTCGAGCCGTCGTTCGACATCTGACGGGCCCGGGCTTGTGATGACTGATCTGACGAGAGGCCGGCATCCGTGGGGGACCATGAAGAAGAAGAATGAAGAAGTTGTTGCGTCAGGGCGCAGGGCGAGGACAACATGACGCGCGGCGGGCAGCCGGGCAGTTTGGGACAAGGACCTGAAACCCCCCCAGTGCGGGCCGGGGCGGCGGGGGCACTGGGCACTGGCACTGGCAGAGGCAGAGGCAGCGTTGAGAGGCAGGCACGACCCCCATTGTCTGGGAAGCGAAGCCGACCTTGCACCTACCTGGGCCCCGGGCCAGCCCCAGGACAGGAACCTGGGAGGAGCGTCCCACGCAGCAGGCGAGGCAGCTGCTTCGCGGGCCTCGCCATCCACACGCATGTCCGTGGTGGTGAACGATCCACGATGGACACAACGCTGGCCTGCAACCTGGCAGTTCCGCAGCATCTCACAGCCTTCGGGCGCAACATTAGACGACGGTCCCCGAGCCGACCTCCATCCCGACTTCACGGGCCACACCACCACCGGTGCTCCCGAGTCGCTCGTCCAAAAGGAATGCCGGCACCCAAGCTGCGAATCTACCTGAGGCTCGCAAAGGCCTGTCCCGCCCAGTCCCGCGGGGCCTGCAGAGTGCTGCGTACTTTATTCTCCTCCTGTGCCCGGCCCAGGCCGCATGAACTGCCTAACTCGTTTGGTCGCCTTGAAACACGCTTCTTCGCACGCCAACCGGAACGGCACCTGCTTGCGATTGGGCTTCCCTCTTGGTCCTCCGCGCTCGGCAGCGCATGTGTTGCAAGTTGCGAGTTGCTGCGGCTCCCAAGCAGAGGCCGCCTCGATGGCATCTTATCACTTCGTCTTCATGTGCGGCCGCAGGTATATGTCGAGCACATATCATGGTCGTCAGCCCAGATGGGCGTCACGGTTGACGCTAGCCCGGGATCCTCTGTGCTGATCAGATCATCTAGCACAGGGGTCTTCGGCAGTTGGATAGGCTCTGCTACGACAGCTCGGCTCTCACTCTCACAGCGACAGCGTGCTGCTGCTGGCATACCACTCTCGGCTCCGCAGGAGCACGCCGTTGTGCTGTGACATGTTCGCAGTCGTCCCCAACATGGTTGTCTCCGGAGCCAACATTCCCCCCTTCCCCAACACAGGAGATGGCTCGCCCGCCTGGTCAAGACCACAATGATCGCCATGACCTGTCCAACAACAAAAAAAAAAAAACCCCAAAAACCCTGTACACCTGAGTCCTGTCTCTGCAAACTCGGCTTCTGCCGATACCGCCTTGGCTGGGGCGGAGCGCCACCATTGCACGTTGCAAATCCAGGTCTGCCCAGATGGGAAACCGACACTCCCACTCTCAGCCACGTCTCGGCTGCAGCCCTGATGCAGAAGACAACGCCCGGCTCCGCTTCCACCAATCGCCAAGTGCCAGAGCGGCCCTGCATCCCACGAAGAAAAGCCCAGTCTGCGACGGTGCCGGCTTGCACGTAAAACCGTGGGGCTGCCAGTGTGCCCCGTTGTCGTGGTACTGTATCGACCTCCCGCTCCGTCTCAAGGCAGGCAAGCGAGGACATCCATCTGGTCCCCTTCCGTGTCAGTCGTGCTCCGTGAATTGTGGCTCCTTTGGCATGAACCAGCTGGGACGATGCCTGTAGACAGGTGCGAAGCCTGCGAACCAACTCCGCAGCTTCAGGGGGCCCCTGGTTGCAACGGCCAAGGTCGCGCCTCGCACACGACATGACAGGGCTGGGCTGTGGCCCCTTGCTGGTCCGTCCCCTGCGAAGATCGGTATGCGGAGGATTGCGCAACGAAGCCACAACTCGACGGAGGACTCCGTGCGTCTCCTGCCTGCAGCCAGCCCCATGATCTACAAGCGGCCATTGTGACGTGCAAGGGTCGTTTAATCCAAAACAGCCGGGGAGTGCTCCGGCCTCTGGTCCTCGAGCACTAAGAACACACCTTTCCCGCTGGCACATGGAATGGATCTCTGCTCGGGCCCGTGCAAATCGGGCCACCACCCCTTGAGTCGAATTAGGCCTCCGTGCCGCCCCCGGTCTGTTCGTCCCTCGCCGTGGCGTCTGCTCATGACTGTGAAGCATGTTCGGCCTCTCTCGACCCGTCAAGTACGCGCCTCCCACCGTGGTGGAGAACCACGATGTCACACAGGCCAGCCAGACTTCGAAGGTACCTGGTGCTTTGGACATCTCCTCCTGCTGTCCTGTCTGGTGTGTCGGGTTGCTGTGGCATGCTCTTCGTCTGTACTTTGACGAGATCTCCGCACAACATCCAGCTGCCCTAGTGTCCACAATCTCGCTTGGTAGTGGTTCTGTCAGACTTGGACATTGAGATTAACGACTGTGTGCAAAGCAGTTGGTGTCAACATCTCTCTCTGTAAGCCGCCGTGCTTCCACTTCTGGAATTATTCCATTGCGAGCCGATTTGAGAAGTGGGCATCCTGGTCGGGAGTTTTTCCACGGAGCCTGTCCATATCAGCTTCAGAAAGGGCTAATAATTCATGCGTCCACAGCACAGCCATCGTCACAGGCGTCTGGAAACGGCCAGTAAGCGAAAATAGCACAACCCCTCGGGAAGTTCCCTGGACTGGGTCGTGGGGTATCTCCTGCGTGGCGGCCCCTAATCTTTCACGGCATCTTCCACTTCCCACCTGCAGTGTACTGTTTCGCCACGGTTACTTAGCCTTGGTCTTCCGCAAAGGCACACAACTGTCACGAGGCTAGTTGCATTCATCTCCCATTACTCAGTCGACCTCCTGCAGGGCGATCCGACCACGCCCGAGCCCGCCGCTCAGACTCGTCCGATCATCTTCGAGTCTCACCATCATCGCGGTCGACGAGTTCCGAGCGCTACCCTGATCATTAGCGCAGCCATCTGCCTGCCCCTTCCTCTGTTCGCAGGGCAAGGTTCCCGGGCCGGCTCAACGACTGCTTTTGTTTTCTGGCTTGTTTCAACTCTCGGGTCGTGCCTACCCCAGCTTGACGATCCGTCCTTCAGCTATCCCTCCCCATCCATGCTAGCCTCCCATTATATCTCCTCTCGCCCACGTCAAATCTGACAGATGTCTTTGCTCTGAGCTCTGGCCACAACGAGCTACGCTTCCGGCTTACATGCATGGCATCAACGGCAACCTGACGCTACTTGCAACCTTATAATCTACTCCCACGCATCATCAGCATCGATCCCACGACACTTGAGAAGACACCGGCTGTCTTCTTCGGACCAACGTCGACCTAGCACTCTAGCATTCAAAAATCGAGACGGCAGCCCTTCATTTTTACGGTATGTTGCCACCTGGTGCAGCCGTGGGAGCCTTGACTCAAGCCCCAAGTATACTGACTCGAGTAGATAGGGCATCTTGTTCACTGACGAAGCGGTCCACCGGTTTCCAGGCTTTCAAGCAAAGCCCTTAAGCGACCAATTTCAGGCCCGTCGACATCAACAGTGCGATCTTAACTCTCCCTGCTGGTCGAGGACGATGAGATCGTGACTACTTGATCCATTGTCATCCACTGTTTATGCACATAGAAACGACGCTTAAATTCACGGCAGCAACCACGGCGGCAAATAGACTACGAAATAACGACCTTCAACTTAACACATAATGGACGTCACTTCTCTATTGAACTCCACGGCTTCGGCCGCGAGGCTACCAGAAGGTGGCGAGGGTGACCGGATGGCCACTCCCCCTTGGGAGGACCGTTCAGCGATTACGGACTCTCCAGACACAACCCCTTCCCCACGGACCGTAGCCCCCAGAAGGCCTAACGTGGGGGCTGCGACTCATGGGAGCAGGATACCATGGGACGCTGGCGGCTACTCGCTGGCTCTGGCTCTGGAGTCGAAGTCATCCTCCCAGACCGGCAAATCGGGTCTTGCCACAGATTCCCCAGCCGAGGGTGGGAGCCCTCGCTCACCATGGCACAAGTTCTCCGAGAGCCACAGCAGCCGGTCATCCCATGCGTCCTCATCAAGCTTCTGGTCGCAAACACATTCGCGTTTCTCGTCCATATCGACAGTCAATGGACTCCCGACTATTCCAGATGTCTCGACACTAGAGATTACAGTCAAGCCAGAATCTATCCAGGAGACGTCATGTTTCCGTCCTGGAGACGCGAGACCAGTGCCTTTGTTGGACCTCCCCGCCAGGAGTATTCCTTCAATTCACGATAACCAGCTTTCACCATCAGATGCGGTGATGAACATTCGAAGTAGCAGCAACGCCGGTGCAGCACTTCATAAATCTTCGGAAGCATCTCAAATGTTTGATGGCAGAAATCCTTGTCGCCAACTGCTCCAAGTCGAAGGACCTGCAAAGCACAAGAGAACCATCTCGGCCCCGGACTTTGCGTCGATAGAAGTCAAGGGAGCTCTTGATGCTCCAGAAGCAGCAACACAACCATGCAGTCCATCGTCAGAATCCAGCGAGACCACTCCCACAGGCAGAAAGAGTGCTGCCAACAGCACCTCTGGTTTGGAGCGCCAACTTGCGTCCGAGCCGCCTGCGGAGCAAGTCAAGTGCATGTACGTCGACAACTGCGATACAAACTCGTCACTACGCAAAGCCATCTCGCATATCTTTGGCAGGAACAAACTGTGCACGCGCATGATCCCTGCACCTGTATGGGTGCATTACTGCCGAAAGCATTACCAGCGGAGCCGCTATCGCAACGCGCAAGAATATGCCAAGCTGCAAGCAGAGCTCGTGCAGAAGCAGGTGACGCGCATCCAGGCCTGGAGTGACTCGAACAAAGCATCCGGCCGGGGCAGTGTTGTGGTCAACTGGTCCGTCTCGATGAGGAAACGCGAGCAGAACCGGGTGCAGGAGAAGTCTAAGAAGAGATCACTGACGGGTGACAGCGATGAGGATGAGGACTGTGCTGACCGAGCGGTTGCCAACGGCACAGCAGTGCCTGACTGGCTCCGCGAGAAGTGCGGCGAAGGCTACAGCACGGCCGAGATCGAGGCCATCACAGCCCGCCTCAAGGATAATGTCGACAACGGCTCGCTGGCGCAGATCCCCGACATCGAGATTCTTCCAAACATCAGTGCCGACCCTGCTGAGGATGCTCGCTCGCGGGGTGTGTCGAAGCGCAAGCCCAACACCATCGTCACCCACCGACGTGCTCAGTCCGTCAATGTCCGCGTGTGCCCCCCGATCGGAACCCCTTCAGACATGCCTGGTGTGCACGCAATCCCGTTCATCAGAACAGAAGAGGTTGGAGAGATTTTCCCGGCTCGCAAGCGGCACAGAGCAGGGCCGCTGAGCTACAATGGCTACGTGCCGACAGCTCGCGATGCGTCCGCACATTCTCAATATTCAACCCCTGCTACACCACTGTCGTACGGCTTACCTCATCGTCCTGCCATGTCGCCTTTTGCTGGGGAAGACTACTTGGCATCGCCATATGTCGACGGTCCAGCAAGACTGCCTACTAGTCAGCCACGGCAAAGGCCAGCTCTTGCGATACAGCAACCTCACCCTGCGTACACTCACTCGCTCTCTCCGTCTCAAAGCCTGGGCAAGTCAAGGCGGATGTCCCATGGCCGTTCGCACTCGGAGTTTTCCAGCATGAACCACCACAGCAATGACTTCACGTTCCGCAGCCCGCCACCGATGAGTGCCCGCCCTTATTCGGAGAGACCTCAGCTGCCGAGCTCTGCATACTCTGTGAACCCCTTCACCTGCGAGATGGCTCATCTGGGTCCGTCAGCGACTTTCCACCAAGCGCCGAGGAGTGCCCACGAACATGGCTATGGCGCTCATCGTTCCGCCACCTGGGCCCAGCAGACACCGAACAATGAGCTCATGCAAGACTCGTCCTTCTTGTCTGTCCATCGTCATACGCGCAACCTGAGCACACCAGTAGCATTCCGGGACAGTCCGCCTGTGAGGGCAGTTGCCGGTGGCTCATATGAGCAGCACCATTTGTATCAACGCGCATGAGGCGAGAGCTCCATCCATCATTGGAAAGCAGTACATCACTTCGGCAGGTCCGAACTGGCCGTGATCGATGGACAATTGCGCGCCACCAACGCAGAGAAATCTCAGGTACTCCCTTGTAATAGTCCTTGCGCAGCTCTGGTCTGCTCGCACATTTTTCTTTTGTATTGGAGGCCACAGGGATTTGGGTTTAATATCTCTTGATACCACGGGGAATCTCGGCGCAACTTTATGTATACACGCGCAATCTCCATGGCGGTTCCTTCTGCATAAGGACAGAACAACGCCGTGGATGATCGCGGTTAGGATGATAATACAAGGAATAACGCATACAAGCCTCTTGCCACCTCACCTGCAAGCTATTGAAGAGCCCATTGTGTGGACAGCATGCCCGAGTAAATATGGAGCAGCTTAAGCATCCCTGGCGCGAACCATAGCCTCCAAGAGAGATGATCGATTCTCTGCTCTAATATAGTGAATGCCATGGTGTACTTTTGTGTTCTGGGAATGGCATAAGAGCTCGCTTGTCTCGGGCTGGCTCTACGGCTTCAGGGTGACAGACACCTCTCCGCGTTCTCCGTAGATCAGTCTTGTGGAGAGAGCGCTCTCAAGAAGAACAAGATTTTACGCTTCCCCTCACAAAGTAGTCCCACAAAGAGCCATCACATGGACCGACCCACGAAACATCGACTCTCAACGTCTCAGAGCACCTCAGGCGGACCCCCGCGTAGAGGGCTATGGGGGAGCGCGGACGGCAGGACCAAGCACCACTGGGAGCAGCGGAAGCAAGGAACGTACGGAGGATGACGTCGGAACATGGGAAAATTAGCACGCTATGTCAACTTATCCGAGAAAGATAGCGTCCAGCCGTATCGTTCCGAGACAGACTGGTACAGAACGGTGGTTGACTGGGTTCCCAGCCTTGGTGATGAGGACCGCCGTGACAAGGCCAGGCAGTGCCCAGCGCGGTACGCCCCGTAGAGGTCCTCACCAATACCAGAGACGAAGGCTATCGTGATACTTCTGAGGGCCTCCGCAGAGAGCTAGGACGATCCGGCTTGGAACTGCGTTTATGCCGCATTATTGGTGGTGTGGCGAGGCGTTGCTCATTCCCTAGAGCTTCGTGCCGAGTTTTGGCCTGGGTATACACGGCCGTCAAACCAACGGCAGGCGCTGTTGATTCGTCTACATAGTCGTCTACGTAGTCATATAAATGGCAGTTTCTCTATGTTCACGCAACTCATTATTCTCCTTCATATCCATGGATGCTCCAAGGCTCTCATTAGTTGACTCTTGCACCGACAATCCGCCGTCCAATGATCCTCAAGTCAGCCCTGACATGGCATCAGGTTCACGGGACGGTTCCTCGAGACCTTCCTGGGTGTTTGCCAAGGCTGCCTAGTCGGGAGTAAAAAACCATGACCCAGGATTATTGCAAACAAGCATCAACCTTGGCGGTACTCGGTCTTGTTTCCATCAACCTTGTGGCCCGACTGGGTGATCTTGTCCTATCGCCGGCGACCTGATGTGCAAGTAACGACTATTGGGCCAGGACGTCGTCGAAAACTCCAAGGACAAGACCACATACCAAGACAAGCTGCTGTTGTTTGTGTTCGGTCTCCTCTGTTGTTGTCCATCTGACTGGCTGGACAGCAATAGCAAGTTTTCTCCAAGCCTCATATTGTACAGACAGTTTCGATGTTCCTGAGGTCTTGCGAACCTCGTTCTCATGGAAAGTCACGATAAGGACCAGGATGTCAACTTTGTACAGTAGATATGTCTACTCATTGCGCCATCTTTGCTCCCAGCTCGCGTGATGACCACCTCGACCACAAAGCGTCTGACTGATAGTCGCAGAATCGGAGCCCGCTGAATACAGCATTTGTACAAGTGAGGACCGTTCTCGACGTGTGTATGCTGGCGAAATCTCGTTGAGCCCCTCTCCACCTTCTTCAATTCAATGGCCACCTGAGTCCCCCC